>CAUHTR010008110.1:0-118337 GCA_959609185.1 Schmidtea polychroa
TTTGTAGAGTTCGAGTAACTAGAATGACGTCACTGCACCAACAGAGAAATTCACCCCCAGACGATCTACTAGACTGCATTACAATATCCTAGCGCAATACTGTATTTAAGGTAAAGGGGCGCCCACAAAAATTTGTTCCACTGAACCCCTTATCTACCTTGATTCCTTATAAGAAAATTGGGATGTATATAAATGAACCAGTGGAATTTATTTTTATTATCGTTGATGATGGATTGGTATTCGTTAGATCATCGTGATTCAAAATAAATATATATAAAAGAAAAAAACAATCCACTCTTAATTTGGAATTATTTAGTTTTTATCTGTAAACGACTAGCCTCAGTATTATCAAATTAGCAAAATATAAATCTAAGACTTTGTAATCAGCAATTTATTATATGTGGACTCGGTAAGGAACATGGCCTTCGTCACGTGAGTGTGGAATCGAAGATAGTATTTATCTAGATTTCAGACAACATTGTTGTGCCCCCAGTGATTAACGGGTGATCAGTTCACTGTCCCGATGGTTAGAGTCCGAAATAACAACAAAAATATGCCTGTGCTTATCTAAATTGTATTGCTAGGTGGTTTTTCGCATGAATCGATTTATGTTACTCAGGCCGTCACCAGACGACATTAGTGCAGGCTTATCTATGTGAACCAGGTCGTGAAAATCATCATAGTTTATGCGCATCCTGCTCACTCAACGAGCCTTCATTTTCGGACGGTCGCACATCATTGGCTGTAAATCTTTTATCGGTGGTTAATTATCTCTCTATCGTGGAAATCAGTGCCTGCTATGAATATGTGACTTATTAGCATATACTGGTGGATTATTCAATGTACTTTCGCATCATGCTGTCTCTCGTACGGGTATTGTGCTTAATTGGAATTACTCTCAGAAACGACTCGAACTTCACAAAGAACTCATTCTGGATGTGCGATGACCATTCCTAACTCACGATATTCTAAATATTATTAACAGGTGGAAAAATGGATCATCCCCGAGGGTAAATTCAATTTCAATCTTTGTTGAATAAAATTTTTCCTAAGCTATTTTTCGCGTCTTCTTTTTTTTCTCGAGTATTTGTGTTATGCTAATGTCACTTAAAATCTCGTCAATCTAATTTAACTAATCAGATGAAAATATAAATGGTGAGACTGAATTTATAGATTTTTAGGGAATTTGAATGTTGACCTGGAGCTCGATTTGGCATAGTCGTACTAATAGAAGTGTTGAATGTAGATACGATTCGTGGTGTAGCTATTGATTGTGATAGTGATCCATGATCAACGTCGGCCTGCACAAATCTAAATTTTTAGGTTACCGAGTGATTCCAAACAAAATCCCCTCTGTTTTGTTTTCAAAATGCATGCTAGAGGAACCGGTTAAAGCAACTAATTGCGCGAGAAGATTTCGAGTCCGAAAACTAGTCAAAAATCCGTTAAGGAACCTTTAATCACGGTCGTGGTGTGAAAGCCTCAATCACTGTGCAGATCTACCCCTGGTACTTCATGTCCCCTCTGTTTCGATGAAATTTTCTCTTTCCAACATCTCTCACCCAGTATAGACTTCATTTCTACAACGGTGTCTACCACAATTTTCTTCGCACCTTCAGTGACGGACCCGTGAGAAGCCTCCACATTTCGGCCCGAAATCAACTGCGTGACTGAATATGACCCATACCTACCGGCTGAGCACCCGAAGGCCCCTCACACCATGGTATGTGGCATTTCAGCTCCACGTTACTCGGTAACTTCATTAAAAATAAATCACATAAATTCCCATCAAAACTAATTACTAAAAAATCTATAAAATAAATTGTTAAATGTATCGAGTGAAAAAGGAAAACCAATCCTGAATTAATATTTTAAAATTTTAATTCTCATTACAAACATTTACAATAATATGATTACTGCCAAGATTTACATTATCATATTCTCTAATAAAACTAAATCAAATAAATGAAAAATTTACCAATCTATCAATCCAAAAATCTTCCGAAAGGCAAGATAATCTAAGTCCCAAAATTCGGTTTGAAAAAATAGGTTAATTGATGAGTGATTCGTGGGCTGGTCGATTCTAGCTGCTGTTCCTAATGAAATGTTCTTAGAATGTCCTGATTGTGAATGGTTCTAAGTAATCTAAATAATCGTTGGGTTAACACTGAAAGTTTTTGTTTCAGTGTCTACCTTATATACTTAATTTTGAATGTGTGCGGGCCAATCAGAATTGAGGCGCCGTTTAATTATTTATTTTAATTTAATTTCTGTTTTTTGTTAATTTTCTTATTTTTCTTTATTTTTCCTATATTTTTTTATTTATTTCTTAAATTTCTTATTAACTGTTTGATTTTTGTGTTATTTTTCTTATTTTCTAGTTTTTCCTATCTCAATTTTTAATTTTGTTTTGTTTTAATTTTCTATGTTTAATTCATTATTTCATCTTTATCATGTTTCCTATTTTATTTTTTAATTTTTAAATCTATTTTTCTGAGTTCTTTATAATGTTTTTATTGTTTTCTAGTGTTTCTTTCTCGTTTTTCTAACTTTTTTATTTCAGCCCAACACTAATCATATTTACGGCTTGATCTTGCCTCCTTTAACAAATTGTATTTTTTAATATTTATTCATGCATTTCGTAACAATTAAATGTAAAATTAACGACGCATTTTAATATTGTTTCAACAGTCTTCGGTAGTAACCGATTTCTTTCGTCCGACCATTGAATTTCCATTAGGGAAAATATGCGCTCCACATTCGCATTATGGCCAGGAATACAAAATAAATATTCACATATTATAAAAATATCGATATTCAAATTCAGTTTCCATTTTGGACAAAATAAAACTCCATTTTTCGGAGGTTAATTTCTGCGCCCATTCATTTCCTTCTCTATTTTTTCTTCTGACATTACGGTTGAAACGGTTTGAATTTGGCTGAATAGGAACGTATCATTTAAAATTATATTTTTTTCTTTTAGGTAGTTAAAAAAGTTTCTAATACTTTCTTCCATTCTGGCTTTTCTTTTAAATTCATCCATGAAAACACCGACTACTTTTTTAATGGCGTGATATATTTGCTTAAATAATTAACAAATTGGAATGTGTCATTATGAAACTGCTTAATTTCCACCATATTCGCTAAACCAGATTCTTCATTTTTCTTAAAATTGTCCTAACACTTGCTAATAAAAATTTGAATCACTTTTTTTTCTACAATTTGTACAGTTACTTCTAAAACATCTAAAATTTCAATAACTGACGTACAACATCTCTCCATTTTTAAAATTTGATTATGAACTGAGCTAGCTTGGCTATGTACATACCAAAGATATGCCTCACTCAGAGAATTGTTAAAATATTTTAGTATTGATTTTGGTGGTTTCTCTTCAGGTTCTGATAAGAAAACGATTTTAAGGCTTCAAATATTTTTAAAATTCTTTCTATGGCTGGCAAAAGGGAAAGCCATCTTGTTTTTGAATAAGAAAGCACTGCTTGGTATTCCAATTTAACGGATTAACAAAATTCTTTTAAACGTTCAGTTCTACCAGTATATATTGAAAAATAGTTGAATATTTTGTAAACGATTGAGTCAATATCACAAGATAATTGACCAGTAGATGTTTGCATAACATTGTTTAAATATGTGCAGGACAACCTATACCTTCAATATCGGAACCTAATTAGTCCTGTTGGACACCTGGGTATGCTGTCCACGAGTGAGGTGACTAGGGGTAACAGTACAATTGATTCGACTTTTCCCAGGCACCCAAGGTGATTTGTCGCCAATATTCCCTCCTGTGTACCCATGACAACGAGCCATGTTGGTGATGTACACCTAGGTCGGAACCTGTGTGCCCCTGTGTTAGGACTACTCCCCACAGTATTCACGGTTCGAGTTCTTGAATGCCGTAGAAGGACTTATATCGAGCGATAACTGCCTCTGGCCCAAGTGAGGTCCTTTGATTTTTACCACATTTTCACGAGACGGTCTTAGAATAACTATCTAAATACTTAAATATCGACGAGACAACGTTTCACACTCTAACATTTATTGTATCTAACGCAAATATTTAAAAAGAAAAAAAATATAAATTAGCACCATTATACACTACCACAATTAGTACACCAAGGGATTTAAAGTACACATTTATCATGCAGATTTGATTTCAAGTCAAACGCTTCGGACGGAGTCCTTGTATTTAGATGTCCCCTTCTATCAACATCGTGGTGATGTCGTTCTCCAGCACGGAATCGGGAGTTGGTAGAGAGTTAGTAGCTGGCACGATTTTGAACGAAGAAATTGGACATTTAGGTGGAATTGCTTTTGCCGTAGACACTGTGAATAGGGTTGCTTCTAGTGCAGCTATTTCTTCGCGCCGTTTTTTTGGTTTTCTCCGCGTGGGTTAATCGTTTCTTTCTTTTGTTCTAGGGGGTTCGGTCTGGACGGTTCCCCTAGGAATAGAAGTGTCCATAGAGCTCACAACAGACGTCGTTGGCATATGATTCCCCATTATCGTGACGTCCGGTGTGACTAGCGACATGACTGTAGGACCATGGGAGTTGCAACGCAATGAGTGAAATGACTCTAGATGATCTGGTTGGTGATGTAGAGGAAATACATTCCCTTTATCCAAGATGGGGTATTCGGCGATGCGGGTCTTCAATTCTGCCTCAGAATAGATGCGGTGGAGGGCCGCAGATTGGGCCTTGATTGTAAGCCGTTGACTCCGGCTTTCCTCGAGCGAACTGTCACTGCAGTGCTCGAGTCGGAGGATCTTCATCCGAGCCTCCTTCATTAACGCTGGGGTGAATCAGGTGCCTTCTAAGGTGTCAATTTTCCTTTTCAAAGTCCCAATATAATCAGCGGACTTCTTTAATAGTACATTCTTATCAGCACACGAGAAAAAGGGTCTCGGGCCGGTTAGTGGGAGATTTGGTTCGGACATTTTGATTGAAGCTGAAAAATTCGTAATGGTTAAACAACGCTGTCAACGCAGTCGAAATTCAATATCATCCAACAGTTTCACCCGGGTTTTGCTCGCAATAAGAATTTTCATTTGTCATTAATTTAAGTTATTTTATTCCAAATTGGGTTGACGGGAGTGGAGTTTCGATCTCAAGCTAGTTTGTTAAAATTTAAAAATGTAAACTTATTTCTTAAATGTGTCACTTGAAATTTATTCGTTAACTTGGTCACTTAAGCTTATTTCCTAAAATTCATTACTGAAATTTATTTGAAAAATCATCGCCTGAGTTTAGTTTTAACATTTGCTGCCTAGATTCATTTTCTAGATTGGTAGCTCAAATGTATTCCTTAAAATTATTACTTGAATTTATTCCGTAAATTTTGTTTTGAAATTTTTCACCTAATTAGGCTAATTTACATCTCTTAAAATTTAGTCTTTAACAATTGGTTTCTAGAACTTCTTAAAAGGTTAAATTATCTAAAATTAATTCATTTACTCTTGGAAAATTTATCGACATTTGAATAAAACGAATTTTTTAATTTATTTATCCTTGTAGAATTTGTTCAAATTTAAATTATAAAAATTTCATTTATGTATCTTAGTAGCAACTTTCAGAATTTGGATCCTCAACCATTAATTAATTTAGTCTAGTATGACTTCAGTTTTGTGTGCCGTTAAACCTGCACGGGGGAGGACAACACAGATTATTTATCCTAATGTACTTTACATCTATCGCAATAACCTTTTGGACTTTCCGCGAGGGCGACTAATTAAGTTTTCAGAAGCTAGTTTATTCGAGTCAGACAGGTATTAGAACGAAAGTGTGATTAGAAATGGAATTATTGTATTTGGTGTCATCGAGTCTACTGGTAACGTAATATTTAGACGCGACATAAGTAGGGGTGTGACAAATTCTAAAAATGTGTGTACGTGACTGGAATTCATTACGTCATCAGAATCGATATCGTTTTGGTCTTCTACTGTTGCTACCATTCATTCACTGGAGTGTATACAATCGAGAAATAGTCGAAATCCCCTAAATGCGAATGCTCGCTAGGAAAAGTACTGGGAATAAACACCTGTCATCTTTATATGCGAGGGATGATCTCATCGACGCGTACATGTTTATGTGATTCTCGTGGATTTTATTCACTGTTGGAGACTTCCTGCTATCTCGGGTAATGGTGTCTAAATATTTATATGAATTTCTGTCATCTATTTTCCTTCAGACATCGCTTATCTCTAGTGCAATCTAGTATTGATTCCGAATTTATGATTACGCTTTTCGTCGTTGACTCGGGTAAAAGCCTATCGCAGATTTTGAGATTTCTCATTATCATCTGTCATCATTTGTTTACACGATTGCCTACTGGATGTTACTAGCCGATTACAAATGATTCTTATCGACGAGCCAGATTGGAACTTTCCAAAGTGTTTACAAGCAGATAGGTATGTGCTTATGCTATGTCTGTCATCGACGAATTGGCAATCGAACCTCTAAAAGTACAAATTAGAGAAGTAGGAAATGAGTTTGTTGGTCTATTCTATTCTACAGAAGTTTTTTCTCCTTTCAAGATAAATGGTAAAAAGAATTAAATTCTCGTGCTGCCTATCCTGCTACAAGACGGAATGCTCTCACTCCTTACCTATAAAGGTGTAAATGGATTTTATCGCTGTTACTGAGCCAGAGAACTGATCGCCCCTCCGATCTTTCAATTTCATTCACATCCCTCCAAAATTTCTCTAGATTCCCGCAACCAATCATCCAGCAAGACGATCTGTGCCCTATCGATACGAGTATCAACAGTTCCAGATGTCCTCCTAGCAAATCATGTCACCACTCATTATAAAAATAAACAATTTAAAGTAAGTAACATAATAAACATTCAAATTTATAATACTGAAATCTAGATCGTTCGGATAGCAGTTTCTTACTCATTTACGTCACCACAACCCTATGATATCATACCGCTACATCATGACAGCTATCTGACTACTACTGAAATTGTTGGTGTCTCAATCATAATCTCTGGACCTGAAGTTCAACCTTCCTACTAACCATACCCTACATTATTTGATTCTCCAGTTCCACACATCCAGATTCCCAAAAATCTCGCTGTGTCACTATTCTCCAAATCAACTCTCCTCATCCCTATTCTACCCAATAATCATAATTCATGTTCAATACCTCATCTACATCAACATCATTTTTACACCCTTATCATTGATATTCCTCATCTATTTCTAATTTATCCGAATAGTTCGATCTATCAATTCCCTGAATAGTCTTCATATTTTCTCGCTTCCGATTTGAGCCAGGTCGAGCGATTTAATCTCATGGAATTTTCCGAATGCCTCTGTGTAATTCTACCACTCATCAGGTTCATACAAACGTCCTACTGGTATTAAATTCCCAAACACTGTTGTCTTCATTTGCATTATTCGTTTTATCATATCACTAAATAGATCCTTTCGTCGTTAGAGAAACCATTTCATTATCATCATTAAATAAATTATTTCATCATATCATCATATTAAATATATCATTTCATAAATAATGTATCCAAAAGAATAGAGAACAAGATTTTAATGGTTAATTCAATATTATTACAAATATCATGATAATAACGAAAAAAATGCATATGAATTACTACAGTATACTACGATTAATAAAAAAAAATTAAACTTTATATGATATCCTGTTGCTGAAAACTAGTGGTCCGCAATAAATTTGTTATCGGTTAATTATTTCGCTGTCCTGCTTGATGATTGTTAGATCGGAAATTCGTTGTACTATGGTATTCTAGATTAAAAATTTTATAACTGAGGGAATTAGCCGCTCTATTTTCTTATATGCTGGATTCTGTCCAATCAGAATCCAGTACGGTTGTATTATTGTATTTTTAATCATTTTTTCTCTTTTTTATTTTCTTATGTTTTCTTTATTATTTTTAATGATTTTATTAATAACTAATTTTTCTATTCTTATTTTCCTTTCTTTTGTTGATTTTTGGGGTATTTTCTCGTGCTTTTCTATCTTAATTGTTTTTCCTTAATTATTATTTCTATTTTTTGGTTTGATATTATTATTTAATTTTCTCGTTATTTCTTTCTTTTATTATTATTTTTCTTTCTTAGGGGTAATTATTTCGGGTTCTTTTTATTGGTTTTTCTGTTATTTTTATTTCGGATTATCGGTTTTTTCGTCTCACTCTTTACTCTTCCTTTTTACTTGGCTAATTCCCTTCCTAACTTAATTCTTAATTAATTATTTTATATAGCGGTTTGGACTCACTGAGTTCTCAGCCCAACATTCCTTTAATTTTGTGAAAACATTGTTTCTTCCTAATCTTGCTACACCACCAAAATTGACATTAGCATTGTCTCCACAAAATGCTACACATTTTTTAAATCTACTAAATAATTTCTGAAGTTTCACCTTTTAAATTCTCCAATTTTATAAGTTTCACATTAGTTCCATTTTTATTAAAATATTTTGAACAACTAGTAGGAACATTTTTTCCGCTTTGTGGTTACTGGTATTCGTACTAATACTATAAAATGAATACATTGATAATTCATTCAAAAATAATTATAATATATGTGGGGCAAGACCTTTTGTTATTAATTTTGTTATTTTGTTCTACCAGCTGAATACTTCGCAGCTAATTTTGAATCACTAAATAGCTTGGGTATTAATTTGTTAACACAATCGTTGAATTAAAAGACTGGTGATGTTTTACAACATGATATGCAAAACATATTTCGATAGCAATTAACTTGTCTTCATCGGTACTATCACGTTTTATAAAAAATGTTGTCAAAGGTTTTTTACACATGCTTGAAGATGCAACTGCAGATTTGTGTTTCTGGCTATTGATATGATCTTTAGGCATTTATAAAAGCATTTTAAATTAGGCTAACTATATAAAAAATTTAAATGATAAAATGATAAATACAAAAATCAATAAACTCACATATTTTTAAATAATTTAATAGCTTTAAATATTGTAAATAAAAAGTAACACGACGGCCACAGATTTAATTAAACAAAAACAAAACTTAACCATCTGTCATTCATAACTAAAACAAACTACCCAACAGGAAAATTTTCATATTAAAACCCATCGAACAAGAAAGCTAATTCGAAAAATACAAAAAGGATGATAAATAAACGAAACTTTGGAGGCAGTTGTCCTCCAAAAATTTTAATTTTGTTTGCAATATTGCAATGCAAAAAAACCGGGACAATGATCTCAAAACCAGGACGTCTGGCAACCCTAAGTTAAGTAATAAAGAGTAAAATTAATCAACAATAAAATATACACGAAATGTCATAATTGTCATATGGGACAATCAATTTTTGATAAAAATAAACACTTAAATGATATTCAATTAATTGTCAAAAAGGATAGTCACACAAGGGATTATAGTTAATACGTGATTGTTTCTGAATGGATATTATCTGGATTGTTGCACAATGATCCAATCTGTTGCCTTTCTTCGGCACATACATTAACCCTATATTTTTTGGGCCCTGTCTTGTAGCATTTTTTCAGGGTGAATGTGGTGATGCCTACCCTCATCATCCAACAATAATTAATTTAACTACTTTAAAAAATACTCTAGAATATTTGAATCAAAATATTTTAAAAGAATTTACTTGTACAAGGGATATCTTTTTGATTTCAAATTATTCTCCATCGCTTTTCAAAGTTGAGAAAATACTCAGTGATATTTTTATTTATCAAGATTCTTGAATTATTTACACCATTCATTATAAATTTCCTAAAAAGATTGAAAAGTAGTTCTAATAAGTTTTGAAGTTACAAAAAGAATGAATCTAATACGCTTTTGAAAATACGAAAAAGTGATTCTGTCTAAGAAATCAATTTTTAACAATTAGAAAAGTGGTAAAGGGGCTACTGAGATGGCACTTTATATAGTTTTGTCGCGGATGCCTTCGACCAATCAGGATCTATTATGTGTGTTACAGATCGATTTTAATTTCTATTTTTTTGATCTGAAATTCCAATCATTCTGATTGGTCGGTTTCTTTATTTTAAAAATTGTCTGTTTTCAATTTAATTCTTTTCTTTCTCCCTGATTTGTCGAAGGATCGTCTATATATATATATATATATATATATATATATATATATATATATATATATATATATATATATATATATATATATATATATATATATATATATATATAATCTATGCTGGCTACCACAAAGTAGGACTGCACCGTATACACGGCGCTGTATAACCAGTACTTCTGATAATATACTTTAATGACTTGTATGTATTGGCTGTGGGCATGCACTGTGAACGTGCCTGTGAGAAAGCAACTGGTACCTTCTCTTCCACCTCTACACGATGCCTACTTCACTAATTAATAAGTGTAAATATGAAATGCAACAATTGTGGGGAACTAAATTATAAAATCCTAGACTTTTATAATTATAAAATTTTATGAGAATGAAAATATTGAAACTTGGTTGGTTAGTTATGGTTGTAAGTTTTTGTCTGTTTATAACTTGTTTATTATTTAATTTATTTTTGATTGTTTTTGTTTTACTCGTTATTTTGTTCTATTATTTTTCTCTCTTATTCTTTATGTTTCCCTACCTTTGGCTGAGTTCCTCAATTTTCATACAGGATTTCATTTAATTAATTTATAGAAAGTTTAAATTTATGAAAAACAAGTTTTTTGGTTGGCTCAGCCTTCAGCCAAACAATAGGTTGCAAATTATTATCTAAAAAGGATACGACATTGACATTTTAAAAGCTTTAATGAATATTATATGCAATAAAATTATGAATTACATACACTAGAATAAAATAAGAATTAGCCATTACCAATGGTATGAAAATTGGGTTCCAAAAGTTCCAAAATAACGTTGGTGAGTAGGTAGTTAGTAGCCCAGGGTGAGGTAAAAATTGCTGCAAATCGTTTTTTTGCTTTTTTTGATGATGTAATTGCTGCAGTGGGCTACTCATATTCACAGTATCATCAACCAGTAACTTACGAACATGTATTTACATCCAGATACCTACAACTAGATACTAACAACCAGATACCTGCTACAATTACTTTAATTAGGAATTACTTTAATTAATCAATTAGCAACACATAAAAATAATAGCAATTAAATACAAAATATTCTTCAACACACACTATCTTCTTGTCAAAATATAAAAAGTCAACCGGATACCAAGTACTAACAACCAACTACTTACTAACAAATACCAACAACTATGTACTAATAAATTGATTTTTAAAATAAATACTCTTCACTAGGAAAAAAATTGGATGAAAAGTTAATTGAACTTAAGATTTTCCAATAACTTTGTAAAAATTGATTAAATAATTGTAAAAATTTAAATTATTCAAAACATAATAAATAAATATCATAAAAATGTAATTAATGGACAAGAAAGAACTTTAAAGAACTTTAAATAAAAAATACTAATCATTCAAGTTAATATGAATCAACTAAGATAATAAATTAATAAGAATTTTGCAATAAATTAATTTTAATTATTTTTTTAAAGTAATACGTGCATACTCGAATTGATTGACTGATTGCTCAAAATATTCAAAAAATTCAGTATAAATTCATTACAATTATCAAAGTTGTCAATCTATACTAAAAATAATTATCATTAAATATCAAAAGAGACTGATATAAGCCCACTAATGATAATATCTACTAGATCAGTAAATTCATTTAACTGTCAATATTCTACTATTTGTTATATCCAAGCAAATTCTCAAATAAAATCATCTAAAAAGCATCAATTTTCCATAAATATTTAAAGATTGGTATTTTAATGATAAGTACTTGTAAAAGATCATATATTCCTCTCAGACTAATAAGATTCCTTAAAATCCCTTTAAAATACTATATTTCTATCCTTAATTCCCATTATTACAAATATTTCACTAAAATCATCTAAAAGTAATTTGCTTATTAACTCTAAATAATTTATAAAATCTATTGATAAAACCAGTTATAATTAAATTTTTTTTCTAAAGGTAAATCACTCTATTTGAAATTTAAAATAAAATCATCAATGTGTAAATGGAAATATTCTTAGAAAATTATTGAAAAAATAATTATTTAGTCAAATTCAATATCATTACAAAGTCATCATCATCAAAATTTATTCTATTATTTGATTATTGTAAAAATTCTAATTATTAACCTGTCATTAAAAATTAATTTTTATTTAAAATTAAAAAACAAGTCAATAAAAATACAGCAAATTATCAAGAAATTAATTAAATTTACCTTAGAATTAACATTAAAACCTTAAATTTTTAAATATTCTTTCAATCAACATGAAATTCATAAAAATTATAGAAATTCACAAAAATTATTGAAATTCATGAAAATGATAGAAATGATAGATGTAGCCAACGCAACCCAGAATGGGATCCGGACAAAAGACCAACGTGGACAAAAAGCCGACAGACAAAATGCTGACATGAATAGAAGCAAACAAAAGATTTGTATAATAGAGCATTTCAAGATTTATTTGAGTTTCATGTACAATTGGCTCTATAATTTATATTGAGCGAATTTGAAAAAGCTGCAATAAATGCCTCCTTTACCGAATTTCAAACAACTAAGGGGTGTTTTTTCCATTTATGCCAGAATATTTGGCGGAAAATCCAGATATGTGAATTGTCAGTGTTATATGTACAAGATGTAAACTTCTGTCTTTTAATACGACAAATTGCGGAACTAACATTTCTGCCTAATGCGGAAATTCCGGAAGCATTTAGAGAATTGAAAAATATATTACCCCCTACTGCTGAAAAAGGGGTGACGTGGTTGGAAGAAAATTATGTGAATGGCCGATTAAGGAACATAAATAGAAGAGAAGGGAGAGTCCCACAATTTTTTCAGCCTCAGTTTTGATATGTATATGTTAACGAAATAAACGGCATACCAATAACTCAAAACAAAGTAGAGGGTTGGCACAGAAGATGGAAAATATTGGTTTGAACCTACATGGTGACCCGATAAAACCGCGCCGACAAAATCGCGAAGTATGTTTTCCGACAAAATCGCGTTGACAAAATCGCCCCGACAAAATCGCGATAAAAAATACAATAATTAAATTGTGTTTTTTACATTTATATTTTAAACGTTTAAAATTTTAATAAAAAATTTTAATAATCTCCATAGGGAATTAAAAATATTAAATCTATATTACATTAATTAAAAACTACTTAATTTAAAACAATCATATAATTATAATTAAATTTTGTTATTTTACAAGTAATAGATAAATTTGCATTTAGGTTAATAGTATGTACGTGTATATATAATGGTTAATATAAATCTCAGCGCGATTTTGTCGGGGCGATTTTGTCAACGCGATTTTGTCGGAAAACATACTTCGCGATTTTGTCGGCGCGGCTTTGTCGGTGAACCATTCTACATAATTAAGCAGTTAAGACAAGAACAAGACCGCACTGCAGCTGAGATGGAATCCATATTTCTGGGGCAACCACTCCCTAAACGATTAAAACGATATGTAGAAAAGGACCAAAGATTGGCAACAATTAAAAATGACCGACATAATAGAATAACCTTAGAATTTTTTACGGGGAATAGAGTATAATTTAAGTTTTTAGATCTTTATTGTAGAAATATTTTTCCGCATCTTTTTAAATAAATGATGTTATTTTAATTGTTTATTTACCTATACCATAATAAATATCCATAATAAATCTATAAATCTATCCATAATAAATAATGAAATCAAACATCAACTTTTATCAGTAATTCAAAGTATACATGATTATAAAATAATTTTTCAAAGTTCATTGTTAAGTATTAGGCGACAGAGGGCAACATGGAAGCGATATAAAATTACTTTGTCGGCCTTTTAGCCTGGCGGCGATTTGTCCATGTCGGAATTTAGGTTTTTAGGCCTTTTGTCGTAAACCCACCCAGAATACAAAAATTATTATGCCATTCGACACCCGTTGAATAATGAAGTCACCGACATTTAATAAATTCACATGAGATACAATCAGTTTACTTAATAATATATTTGAAATTTGAAAATTTTTAATCATACTTGAGAAATTTCTTGTCAACCTTTCTGAATGGTCCAAAAAATTCAAATAGTTTTTATTTATTGACAATAAATGAAATTAATATTTAATATTTTAATAGAAAATATTACATTGATTGATTAACAATAACAAATACAAAAATATCGTCATCGACATTTTAATTTAACATAAGAGTTAAATGACATGAGCTACTGGCATTCTTCTAACAATAGAATGAGGTTATTAAAAAGACATATCGTTCATAGATAGTCGTTGATTCACAATTTCACTCAAACTGACATTTTATATTTTGTCGTAATCAGTTGGACGATTGTTGGATACCATAGCCCTTGTCTTGGACAACGTTCGAGTTTTAAGTTATTTTCACCGTACAATCATTGAACTGTCGTCAAATTTAATCTGAAATTCTGGAGTTGCAATAATTGGAATTCGTAAGTAGTTTTCTGATTGCTTATTGGTCTCCAAATTTAATTTTATGTAACGGCATCACAATCTACTTTCGTCGACATATCATTTACCCAACTCTGGATGCGAGTTCATTGCGTACTAGGAATAACTTTAGGGTGTAGAGTTCGTTATTTTGAAGGACTAATTCGTCGTCATTTCAGCGTGTAGGAATTCATCAACATACAAAAATTTAATTAAAAAAATTCAACACACACGTATTCACTGCATTCTGCACATTGATTTTAGGATTAAAAGTTCTTATCAATAATGCTTCACATATCACACGCTCAAAACAATTATCAAAATTTTTTGATAATATTTTAAAATCAGACATTCCTAATTCTCTCATACAGACTTTATTGTGATCCTTAATATTGGACACTCCCTTCGGTCGACAGTGTTCTTGAACTCGAGTACAGAGATGACGGGAAGTCTCTCCAATGTATATGGCATTACACCTATTACATGTGAATTGATAAACGAGATCCGAACACAATCCAACCGTCGTTTGAGATTTACTAACAAACATACTATGTACTTTGCACGATTTTGAAACAATTATTTATATCCTTCAGAATACGACAAAACCATCGTATATTTTGGCTCATGTTGTTTGTTAGTATCAATACTCATATTCACTACATCATTCAACATATCAGTCAATTTATATTCATTCATACTACGATCCTTCATACATTTATCAACAGTCTCTTTCAACGTTAACAATAAAAACCGTTTTGAGTAGTCATTCTTCGCCTGTAATTCAACTAATTTATCTACACTTTTTACTGAATTTTTAAAAGTGGAAGATAAGCACCATGATCGATAAACCAATCCTTTCACCATGTTTCTTTTATATTTAAATTCACAAAAACTCTCTGTATAGAGGCTGGTATCTGTTTGTTTTCTGTAAATTTCTGTCTCATATTGTTCATCTTTACGTTTAATTAACAAGTCAAGAAATGCTATGGATGAATCTTTCTCAGTTTCACATGTGATTTAATGTTCTTATGCAATCCATTCATGTAATGCAAAAAAGGTTTCACATATTCCTTATTTTTAAATATCAGAAAAATATCATTAACATAACTTTTATACACAATTGGTTTTTCATATTGAAAAGAAGCAATTTTCATTTCTTAACATGCCAAAAATATTGACGCTATTGTTGGTGCTAAGGGCGAACCCATGGCCACTCCATCAATTTGTTCATACCATTCATGATTAAAAAGAAAATTAACTTTGGAAGTTGCAAACTCTAAAAGCTTCCTAAATGCACTTCCATCACACATATTATGCGCATTAATATTTTCATTCCATAATACACAACATAAATCGATTGTTTCTTTCAAAGGGACATTAGTAAATAAACTACATACATCAAACGAAACCATATACTCATTAACACTATTTTTATTCAATTGTCCTACACATGATGCAAATTCGAAACTATCCTTACATTCAAACTCAGATTTTATTAAGGGTTTTAATAATCCATCCAAATACTTCCCTATTTTATACTGACTGTTCCGACCATAGATAAAACAGGTCTCATGGGAACTCCGTCTTTATGCACTTTTGGAAGTACGTATAATTTAGCTGGTTGTGAACCTTTT
This sequence comes from Schmidtea polychroa, assembly GCA_959609185.1. Classification (NCBI taxonomy): domain Eukaryota; kingdom Metazoa; phylum Platyhelminthes; order Tricladida; family Dugesiidae; genus Schmidtea; species Schmidtea polychroa. The sequence goes on from CAUHTR010008110.1 coordinate 16,141, forward strand.
GCATGAATTAATTTTGCTACCTCTTCATCAATATGATTATTCTTAACCAAATCACACAACATAGTATTAAAAATCACTTCATCCTTTAGAGGTGGCAATCTCCCTTTTTTTCGAAACTTATCTATTTTTGACAATTGAGAACCTGAGAGTACTTCATTTAATTTATTCACATAAACATCATGGTCCAAAATCACAAATCCATTTTTCTTTCTTGGCTAAGTTCTTCAGTACCAAAAAATCCTTAATATTCTGTTTTTTATTTTTATCAACACTCTCAATCGTACTTATTTATAATATTTGTTTGGTGTAAATTGTCAATGACATCGAGAAATCCTTCTTGCTCCTCATATCTGTGCTACATACAATTTTCGTAATAATAATCATCCATTCAAAACTACTAACTCACCTTTTATCTTTTCCGACACGTCGTAAAAGTTCTTTGTTTTCTGCTTATAGGGATTCATAATCATTGTATATAGTTTTTAACAGTGTATGTTTTCTAGGAAAAATGTCCAACAGACGACCAAGATTTTGCTAGCTCCATGTTTCTCTTGTGCTGATAAAAACAGCATTATAAAAACCCTTCAGATCCAAATCCGCCTTTTGAAAAAGGGAATAGAGCAACTAGAGGGAACATGGATTTCCCACCTCAGATGAAGGAGGTGCAAAAGAAGCTTTTCCGCAGCGAACATTGTCGCGATAGCCTCATTGAGGAAAACCGCGCGCAGCGCGCACTGATAAAAGAACAATCGGAAGCTCTTCATAAAGTCTATTTACAAGTCTTAATACCGAAGAAAATAGTAGATATCCAGATCGGTGAAGCCGACAATCTTTTCCCTTTACATCATGATCGTTAAAATCACCTGGAGTCACCACCAAGGAAACGATGTCGAGAGTGCACAGAAGCTGACTTATCACCATCAAATTCAGAGATAGCCATCACTGGTACCAGTCAGGTAACACCGAAGCCTGTCAAGTCACAGGGATGCCTAAGAAGCCCGTTCTAAAGGACAAGCCTAAGAGCCGGCAGTTATCTCGAGCCGAGCGAAAGAAGCGACAAAAGATAAAGAGACTCGAAAAGAAAACCCAACGACAACACGACAACCGGCAAGTACCCAACAGCACAATTCCACCACCAACAATCAATAAATCGGCCGAATTTCGCGTAATCACTACGATGAGGGTCTCTTGGAAAGAAAATGCCGCAGAACTCTTTGATCTCGAGGCATTGTTCGCAGAAGCAGCAGCAAATCAACTATAAACAGTCGTCTTGCAATCTACTTCTGTTCCAAATTTAATGTATGTGACTAATTTGTGTTTCGTGACAGAGTTTTCTCTTTTTGTACTCTTAGTGATATAATGTTGTAAATGTCTTTATGATAGTTAATAAATTTGTTTTGTTGTCCTAATTTGTAAAATTTCTGTGAGTCAATATAATAAGTCGAGCAAAGAGAAAGTAGTGACGACGAGGGTTCTTAGTTAAACACCGAGTCCGGTTCGGCAAGAGATATATGAGAATTCGGTGCGGAAGAAATTGCGTGAAGCTAAGGCGTAAGTCCTTCTATCGGCAGTCAGATGTAGTGAGTCGGAACAGGGTGAAATAGTAGTTCTAAGGCAAGAGTTCACCTGTTTCCTCCTGTTTCGCCATCATGGTACAGTACCAACTTGATGCAAATAAAGGGTGCAATGGTGTAAGAGCAGTCATTTGGAGTACTATCCGGGTTGGAAATTTTATATATTTTATATATCTTGTTTCCGTATTTTAAATTGGCCACGTAAACCTTTGATTTCTTGATTAGAATATGATGAAATTGGCTTGCTGGTTGCGGCCTTTTAACGATTTTCAACCGCGGTTTTCAATAGTTTTCAATTTAGTTCTGTTAGTTAAAAGCAAGGACTGAAACCCGGAAAAATTGGGTTCAGGTTCAGATTCGGGTTAATCGAAATAAAAAGTTCGGCTTCAGGTTCCGTCCAGGGTTCAAGTTCGGGTTCAAAATTTAGAAAAAAAAGCCATCTTTTATTTATTTTTCAAATATTTTTCATTTAATTTAACAGTTAAAATATTTTTTAAGTTATCTTTTGTTATATTTGCTCGTTTTGGTGATAGTATACATATTAAAGCTGAAAAAGCCCTCTCTACGCTTACTTGCGTAACAAGGACTGCAAATATTATAGTAAAGGTGTTTGTACTTTATGTTGCTCCCAAAAATCTAAAATACTTTTTTCTTTTGCCAGCCTTGGATAATTTTCTTTAACTTAAAAGTATATTTTGTCAATTAGATTAAAGTCATTTTGAAGGGATGATCTTGCTTGATCTCGGTTTTCTAAAATGAAATTTTAATAATATTCATATTGGAGAGTTTGGAGCTTTATAGTTGAAAGTCTTTTATGGAAATTGTATCTGATAGAATTGTTGCAACGCTTATAAGCTTTATAGAAAAATGAACTGCTTCCGGATCCAGAATAATATCTAACGGGTGGCAGTCCTACTATAGTGATCATGATACATATGATGGAGTTTATTCCCACGACTTTTGTGTTCAACAACATTCTGTGCAACAAAACAAAACTATTAAAGGAACGAAAGGTGGTTTGTTACAAATTTATTTAGTTGTCTGGCAACGTTTTCATAAGCTTCTATATTTCCCAAACATCCTTTGCCAAATTAATAGTATGTAAGTATAAATGATTTGTGTATATTTTACTTCCCTGTTGTTTATTTGGAATAAAATGCGTTATTTGAAGTTAGTGTCTTTGCAAAATTTAATTTATGCCGTTTGAGTTTTGAACAAAAAAAGGTTTGGGTTTACACCGATATATTAGGATTGAATCAAGATTCTTTCAAACTTTTTAAGCCATTTATAAAATGATGATAATAATAAAATTTATATATTTTCCATAATTTATGCGATTTTGATGGGTGAATGGCTTGCAAATACAATTATTTATGGCAACACTCGAAAATAATGGTTTACCATGAATAAATTATATAATACCAGTAAATGGCGAATAAACTAGAAAATGTCTAAAATCACAGTTTCAATTGTAATAATTGATTATTGCAAACGGGAATTGTGGAAATTCATTGAAAACATTGACCCGTTGGAACCAATAGAGAATTTAAAAACCATTATCAGTAATAAATGTAAAATCCAAATTCAGTATCTAATTTGCGAAGGACAGAATCTAATTGCAGAGAAAAATTGCAAATATTATGATATCAAGGATGGCTCGACGATTATTTGCGGTAAACAAGTAATAGATTTTGGATTTCGTTTTCATGTCATGCATTGATTCTAGGAAGATTTTATCAATTTGAAACTCGATGTGAATTCAACGAATCCATGCCAAGAATATATCTGTATCAAAGTCAAAAGATTTATTTCCACTGAACAGTTGCTGGATGAGATTAGAAATAATATTCATTGCAAAATTGAATGTTGTAATGTCATGTGCCAAGGAAAGCCATTACGTCCTGGTGTGAGTCTATCAGATCAGTTGATCAGGAATGAAGATATCATCAGAATTGTACAGAACACTTGATTGTGTTGTCGTGTCACTGTAGATGTTTTATAAATGATTTGTTCACCTCGAGATCTGTAACCAAGATACTTCTGGAATCCCAATAAGCAATCGACAAAGAATTTCAGTGTTTTCATTTGCTTCAACATTCTCTAGTCCTCATACTCCAACTTTTTCTTTAAATTATATTTTAACCTTTTAAATAAACATTTTTTCACTGTGATCTATATTTAATCGATAAAGTTTTTGATCATTTCGGTTATTGATGTTCATATTATAGATTATATAGTATAATATAAAATAATTTTTGAATTTTTAATAAAATTATAACTATTAGAAACTTATTTTTTAATTAAACAAAACAACTATTTACAGAATAAACTTTCTAAAATTGTATCCGACAAGAAAATTTTAAGAAACTGTAGAAGTTTAGAAAGCAGCACCTTCAGAAGTTACAAAAATTAGCGGTCGCGATGACCAAGTGAGCATTCACTGAAAATTAACTACAAAAACTTTGTAGGAGTCCTACAGAAGTTTAAAACCTTATATGAGGAGCATCCAAACAGAGTGCAAAAGTTCAAACTCTCAACTCAAAAAATAATACGAACTAAAGCCCAAATTCTCAAAACACTCGCAACTAAATACTTTCAAAAACTAAATAAACAATCTAAACTCTATAAATCTAAACAAGTTGAAAACTTCAGAAGAAAAATATCAAGTTAAAAATTTGGCAGAAAGATACCAAACCAACAAAGATAATCATCGAACTAAAGTTTTTCAAGAAGAATACCCACCTAACAGGTCAAAAGATAATTTTAAATTCAGAAGATACTTATCGATTCCAAAGAATATCAAATAAAACCGAAGTCAGGTTAAGTGGCGATAGATTAAAAAAATACTGGCCAGGAAACAGGAAAAACTCGAACCTAAAATTGTCTCACCGAAGTTGTGAATCGAAATTAATTCTAGAAATGGAAAACTAAAGTTGATACAATTTTTATCATGTTTTTATTAAAGTTTGTTTTAAAGTTCATGTTTTATAATGTTGAGGGTTTTGTCTGAAACGTGGTTATAGTGTTTCGTTTCATCAATGTTATAAATGTAACGTTGAAGGTAGCCGTTAACCTATACACAACACATGTGATAATGCAATATAAGCTATTGAATTAATAGAAACTATACTAACATCAACTCAGGTAGGCGCCAAGTCCAATCATTCACAATCTCCGTATTAACAGTCACTGCTTCCCACACACCTTTTCTCAGCAGATATTATGTCTTTCTTTAAACTTCTGCAGCCAACCATTTGACACTTTGAACTCATTCAATTTCAAAGCAGTAGCGAACTGTAAGGCCTTTTCTTGGAGTATTTGGACAGAGACAGGAATATTTGCAGACCATCCAACTTGAAACCACCTCCACATACCATCATCAACAGCAAAATTGGATATGATGACATTGAAACACTTATGACAATCGCTCTCTTCACTCCCAGTTCACTCCCAATATCCTGTTTATTAAGGATAACGTTGTAAATTTGTTTTCTGTTGATATTGAACTTATCAGCTAAGACATGTTGACTGACTCCATTATTCAGGTCCTTGAAATCGACCTTTTGACTAATTGTCAATTCATTGCAAGTCTTATGGGCAGTCATTTTAGAAACGCATGGATAATGATAGTATCATAAGGTCGCGTAAACCAAATACCAGAAAGGACCAATAATAACTGAGAAAGAGGAAATATATGTAGTTGTCATTGGTTAATGCATGTATACCTCTTAGTATGACAATACAAATGGGTAGAGTGTGATTTTGTGTGTGTGTGTGTCTCCAAAAATGTTTATCTGCATAACATAGTCTTTAGTAAAAACATTTCCATACATATTGGCGTTATTACAGAGGTTCCTTTCAATGCTTTTGTGTATATTGGTTCATGGAAAATGGAGCTAATAAAAAAGTAGGGTCATTAAAGAGGTTGTGCTCTTATGGAGGTGCGCTTATTAATGATTTCCTGTACATCAAATTCTGTTACAGTGTATGTGGCGCTTCTATAGAAATCACTATTAGTGAGGTTTTACTGTATTTAACCCTTAAATGCACTGTGTTGTCATTTGACAACATACCGAATTTCGGTGTCTCGAAGTATATGTGATTGACTACATAACGTGCATCATTTCTAATAATGTTTATTGCCTATAGATGGCTTAAAAGTCGCCTCATTCATGTTCAAATCAGTTTAACATGTTTTAGATAATAAAGGTTTTTTTGAAAAATCATGCATTTAAGGCAGCGGTTTCCAACCTTTTCTTGGCGCCTCCGCATCTTTTTTTTAATATATATAGTGATATATACACATTTTAAACAATAATAACTTTATTACAAAAAAAATTTAAACTACAATTAACAGGATAAAAACAAGGTTTTGCTATAACATACGAACATGTATATTTAATTGTATATTAAATTACTATATATTAATAACCCTACGTCGGTAGCGCCCATTTTTCTTACATCGTCGGTCGCGTGGGGTCATTAAAGGCCCGGAGCTTAGAAAAACCGACATAACTTTTTAATTATTTAAGTTACAGGTTTGTGTGTCTCAGTAGCTGCAAAAATAACAAGTGCGCACTTTGCAATATATGTGCGGCTGAGTTTGCACACGACGTCTGAGTAGAGCAGATTTTTGTTAGATTTTTCTCTTTTTGATGACTACCTGAAATATAGAAGTACTATACAAACCATCACACGAACACAACGCACACATATTATGCACTTCATAGTAACAATATTTTACAAGAACAATCTCAAAATGAAGTTCGACCAACCATAAAAAGATGCATACATTGCCCTCGAAATCTTGACAGAAAATATTCGACAGTATGCGTTTCATGCGGTAAAATATATGCCCTAGACACGCGATGTCAATTTGTGTAAGCTGCTCGGAAGATCAAAATGTAGAGTGATTTTTTACATTTTTTATATGTATAGTAACTATACTATAGTTATAAGTATCTTGATGTTTAAAGGTAAAGAATGCCTGGAATTTTTCTTGTTATTATGTAAAAGAGTTTAAATTTTGTTATTTTTTATTTGGTAATTTTAAACTCGAAGTGCTAAAAATGACGAAATATTAATTATGGTATGAAAATTATTTTTTTACCCAAAAATTTTGGCGACTCCCCTAGCCATAGGCCGCGCTCCCGGATTGGAAACCACTGATTTAAGGGTTAAAAATTTAAACTCTTCAACTTGGTTAAGACATGGATAGTTCGGTAATTTGATGATTTTCATCTTTATTATTATTATTCTGAAACATTTAAACAAAATCACATACAATTTCATAGAAGTCTTATCATTTAGGTACCATATAACAAATTCTTAGGTAATTTAGTGAAAAATACATGGTCGTTTAGGGCCGTGTTTCTCAAACTATGTTCCGCGAAATTTCCCATTCGAATTTTAAAGTAAAAAACATTGGAGAAAAACCATAGATTATTTTTTCTTAGAGTTTCAGTTAGAATTTCAATATATTTTTAAACATTAGAAAAATATTCAAATTAATAATAATAAGCCGAAATCAGTGCCGTCTTTATACAATTTTGTGCTATAGGGAAGGATAGAAATGCCGAACTTAATGTAATCAGTCTTCTAAGAAAAATCTATAATTCCTATTTATTTTGAAGTATAAATCCAAAATATGAAATTTTTATAATTTTTTTACACAAATTTAAAGTTTTTCATAATTTTGCCGCCCTTTGAAAAAATGACTCAAAACAAAGTAAAGAAAAAATGTAAGAATTAACTGAAATACGAAAAGAAGAAATATGATATGTATATTAAAATCAGTCCAGCCATTCAGGAGGAATCATCGATGCGTATCTCATATGGATTTTTTTTGTCTCAACACATTCCATATAAAGTACAATTTCTGGGGCAACCGTATTGAGACAAAGTACGGAACTGGGATGGAGACACATTCTGACATCACCAACAGCAAGATTCGAGTATTCCATCGAGTAAGATGAAATCGATTGAGAGAATTTCTTCTTCCGTTTCTCCGCAATCGATCTGGCGATTTGAGTTTTGAATGGCTTCACGAAACATTTGACAACACTCACCATTTCTTCACGACAGGTTTTCATTGGTAAATCTAAACTGTTACAGATTTCTTTCAGTTGTTTATTGATCAAAACGGCTCGATTCATTTCCGCAAATTTGATACAATGCTTCTGACACCAATCCCGCTTTTCATTGGCGGAATTCAATTTCGTGAATATACGATAGATTCGCAACATGGACACCAGATCTCCGAGCGGAGAATAAAATTCCCTCGAAACGTTGATGGAATTACGATCGGAATTATCATTGTAAAACAGCTTTTCAAATACTGTCAACATGGCAACCACTGCTGTCACGTCAACTAGACAACTATATTGTAACTTTGCGGATTCTAATATAGCCAATGAAAAGCGTGGATCAAGAGGAAATCTTAAAAGCGTTTTGCCTAGCTGAGTGATCTACGGAAGAAAATGAAAATCGATATTAGCCAAATTACCTATTTACTTGATATTCACAAGATAATTCCATTTCATCAATAGCAGCGAGATCTTTCAAAATATTGATCGACCGTGTGACTTGATAAGCATCTGGTCTTTCAAGCCAAGGGAATTTAAAAATGTCATGAAAACCGAGATTGAAAATGGTCAAAGAGGCAGTAGAAAGATTAGCTCTAAATAATTCCGATAAAGTTTCCCTTGGCATAACTGTTTCATAAAGATCATCTTTGAAAAGACGAAGGCAAATTCCGGGACCTAAACGTGACGCTCTACCGGCTCTTTGTTCAGCTTGAGCTTGAGAAATAGGGCAAACCTTAAGCGACTCCAGTCCAGAAACTGGGTGGACAAACCTAAAAACACAATCATAACAAAGAGTAGAGAAAGGTATATGCAATATATGCAAGCATTTTATTTCCAAAATAAGGGTAACAGAATTTGTATATAAATCATTTAAAAATAAAATATAATCAGATCATTCATAATATTTAAAAAAATACAATGATATTTATAATTAATTATAACCATTTCGGAATCTTCTTAGTCGAATCAAGACGCAACTTTTTCGTGAAGGATGTCTCGACTAAATATTCTTGGTTCCCAATGTTCCAAAATTTATTCCTTAAAAACGCAACATTTATATTGAAAAGAAATCTTTTCGTTGATTTCATATAAAATAATCTTTGTCGACAAATAACAAATCTTTTTCGTGGACCATGTCTGGTTGAAATCTTTAAATCTAAGAAAAGCACCTCTGACTAAATTTTGCACTTAAAAATCAATATATGTGCAATAACTCATCAGTAGGGAGGGGTATATATGCGCGATAACTCATACTGATTCATGGGGCTCACATCTACCTATTTTTAATAACCTTTTGCATTTATTAAATTTCCCCCATTTAATAATATTATTAAAATTACTAATGATAGTTAATATTTTAGCATTACCAAAATTTGTAAGAAAATATTTAAAATTAAAATCACCTAGTTAAAATAAACTAATAAAATTAAACTCTATATTAACACTGTTTTAAATTTTTCATTTATGATAGAATTTTATAATATTAAATCTGTAATAAAACTTTCATGGAATACAATATCATAAAAAATTCTTAAAAATTAATATAATTATAAACTATTCATTAATAATTTCATACTTTTGTTTACTCAATCCACTGTCAATAACAACTCTTACACCAGGAATTGTTATAGATGTCTCTGCAATATTAGTTGAAACTATCACATTTCTAGTTAAATTATCTTTTGATTCAGTTACTGCTAATTTTTGCAATTCCGATGGCAATGCAGAATAAAGAGGATAAACAGATAATCCTTTGTGTTTTTCTTTTAACAATTTTTTAGATTCTTCCATCAAGATATCACAACATCGACGGATTTCATCCTCACCGGTAAGAAATATAAGAATACTCCAATTTGTATTTGACACAAAATCTTTGACAATTTCCGCTTGGATTTGACCAATATGCAATTTCAAACAAACATTCGCACTGGTTCGGACATAATCCTATACAAAATAAACATTACTTATTTAAAAATATATAACTAGTATACATCGGTTTTATGAATTAGGTGTTTCATAGTTATTGGGTGAGCGAGAGAATCAATGACATTATATTTAGTATTCTCTCCAAAGAACTTTATAAAGGGTTTAGGATCCATTGTAGCAGACATAATTACGCATTTTAAAGGAGTCATGTTTTTCAGTTTTCGAAGTTTTTGAGCGTTTATAACTACACCAAAAAGTAAATCATTATTTACAGTCCTTTCGTGTACTTCGTCAAGGATTAAAATATTATATGACTTAAGCAGGGGATCTAAAACTGCTTCTCTCAGCATTATACCATCAGTCATAAATTTGATTTTAGTTCTTTTCGTTGATCTGTATTCAAATCTAACACTGTAACCAACAGTTTCTCCAACTTCGCAGTTCATTTCTTCAGCAACACGAGTAGCTATGCTGATAGTTGCAATTCGACGCGGTTGAGAAATTCCTATCATTTTACCTTTATTGACATCATCATTATAAAGAAATTTGGGTATTTGAGTAGTTTTTCCTGACCCAGTTGTACTGATTATGATATAATTATCACAGGCTTTTATATCACGTAATATTTGATCTTTATAATGAAAAATTGGCAGACTACATATTTCATCTATTTTAATCTTTTTAGCAAAAGGTTTATTTTTGATTTGAAGGTGTCGTTTCATTCGTCGATTATTAAAACAAAAATATATGGTTAATTTAAATAAATGAATTTTGAAAGTTTTTTAGTTAATTATAGGCTTCTAAAACAGATAGAAATTTAAAATTCAAAAAGTACAAACATCATTAATATTTTGCAAAAGAATTATTGTTAAATATTTTAAAAAATAATTTATTTAAAATAAAATTTAAAAATTGTCATTTAATTTTTAAATAAATGAATTAGCAATTGTTGAGCAAGAACTGATTTCTAAACCTGAAGTTAGGAATGGGACGAAATGTGTCAGTACACAACACGTATACTGAATAAAAATATATTAAAATAAAAATAAAAATTTTTAAATTTAAATAAAAATTTATTAAAACACCAAGTAAACAATGATAATCGAGAGATAATATACCCAAAAATAAAACATCTGAATTAAATATAAAATAAAACACGAGTAAAAAGTATCACACGAAAGCTTACTCAACCAATTAATGTACGTGCCCGTGACATAGACGGGCGAACATTATATTTACTTATGATATTTACGTATAGCGTGTTTATAACGTGTTGTTTGAATTGTTTAATTATTTAATTTTTTTGAATTTCTTTATTATATTATTTTTTATATGTTTATTTCAGTAAATAAATAAATTCAAAATAAATGTGTACATTAAGTGGTTAAATATAACCGAAGGACATAAAACAACAAATACAAATTCGAATAAAGGCGATTAGTAAAAATTTTTAAAAAAATTAAAGAAAATCTCCATAAAATCTAACGTAGAGAAAATTATATCAAATTTTTGAATAACAATCCATAAAAACATGGCGAAATCCATCATGGCCGCCAAATGACCCAATAAAATTTATAAAAAATAAATATTTTAGTTTAAAATATAAAAATTTTAGAAAAGAATTCACAAAAAACAATTTAAAAATAAGAAATGGAATGTTCTTGAAATGCCCAAATCCATCATGGAGGTAAATTTAATAAAAAATAATTCAAGAATAAAATTTCAAAAATAAAGACAAAAATTCTTACGGAAAAATCGCCATCAAAATCGATAAAAATTAAAAATCGAATGTTCTAGAATAAAAATAATTCGAATTTGTCTATCTGCATCAATGCACGCATGCATACTTGCACACCAAAAGTAGGGTATATAAACTAACACATTTCGTCACTTTTCAATGCTAACTCTTATGCTAAAATTTTGATTTTGATTTTTCTGAGATTGTAAGTAAGGACGATTTCATTGTGAATTATTAATTATTATTGTTTAAACCTCGTTTTCATTTTTTCCATTTAACTATAGAGGTGTATGTTTGAGTGAGATCGTCGGTTATCATTAATTTTGAAGCGAGATCCCAGCCAACCTTGCTCCTATGCACTTTTTTGTTGTTGGGTCCACAACTCTCAACGATCACGGGTCTATGACCCAACACGCACCTAAAATGTAGATTTTTTTTACCAGATGGCGCCACGACCAAATTGTTAAAACCATAGAGTAGTGGGAGAAATTCCCTTTTTGATAGTTGGCATAGTCGTTACGACTTGGAGACAAGCAAAATGATGATAATTAAAGAGCTTATTGTAGTGAACACAGTGCGGCCCGAAAATTATAGTGCGCTCACTTTTTTCGAGCACTCACCCACTTGATACAGTACCAACGTTGATCGCTCAACGGATATCAAGCGCGGAAACAATGTTGGTTGTATTCTGAGTTAGGCTGGAAACAGCAAAATGAGGTAAAATTTATGCTTACCTGTAACCCACCATAATATTTAAAATCGTAGTATAACATCTTAACTTTCAAAATGTATATAAAAGAAAATAATTTATGTATTTACTTCAATGACATTTATTAAGATTTATTTCACTATAAAATACTGTTTATTGTTAAAATACAACATTTTATCTATTGAAATTAAATTAAAATATAATCTACGAAAGCATAATTTTCATTATTGTATTTAACCCTTTGCCTGTCCACATAGTAAACAATTTAGTACAAATTACGTGAACCACAATGTTATGCACAAACCAATATTTAAACTTTTTAGTAGTAGTCAGACATGATGTAGATCACACATGACTCGCGTAATTTTTACTCGTTATCAATCAACATTAAATCAAACAAAATTTATATTATGACAAATTGTGCACCCATATGATGAACAAGCAATTTAAACGTCTGTGCATCACAAGTGGTGTACAAGACATTCAAAGGATTAAAGTACAGAAAAAATCTGTATATATTATATACAGATTTTTTCTGTACTTTAATCCTTTGAATGTCTTGTACACCACTTGTGATGCACAGACGTTTAAATTGCTTGTTCATCATATGTGGTGCACAATTTGTCATAATATAAATTTTGTTTGATTTAACCCCTTAACGCGCACTGACGTATATATACGTTCACGCAAAACCGGACAAAATGTGCAGTGACGTGATAGTTTTTGAATAGTTTTAGTTTATTATTTTTCAGCTAATAAATATTATTATTTTTTTGTTACATTATATTGTTATTCATTGAAATTGGTCCAAATATATATTTTCTTAAAGAAAAAAAATTGATTTTTTTTTGTCGTTTTTTTTAAATTGTGCGTTAAGGGGTTAATGTTGATTGATAACGAGTAAAAATTACGCGAGTCATGTGTGATCTACATCATGTCTGACTACTACTAAAAAGTTTAAATATTGGTTTGTGCATAACATTGTGGTTCACGTAATTTGTACTAAATTATTTACTATGTGGACAGGCAAAGGGTTAAATACAATAATGAAAATTATGCTTTCGTAGATTATATTTTAATTTAATTTCAATAGATAAAATGTTGTATTTTAACAATAAACAGTATTTTATAGTGAAATAAATCTTAATAAATGTCATTGAAGTAAATACATAAATTATTTTCTTTTATATACTATATATTAATGAATATTTGAAAAAAGTTGTGATTTTTAAATTTTATAAAAAAAATTAATTTTAAATTTTGAAAATAACCATTTAAATTTAAATTATATAAAAGAAAATAATTTATGTATTTTGCTATTTACTTCAATGACATTTATTAAGATTTTATTAAAATTTTCAAATTTGCAATTGATAAAATTATAATTTAACATCTTAACTGAAAACATAAAAAAATGAAAATATTTTGTGTATTTTGCAAATTACTTCAATGAAATTTTATAAGATTTATTTCACTATAAAAATCAGTTTATTTTCAAAATACATCATTGAATGTAATGAAATTGAAATAAAATCCACATGTGATTTATTGATATTTAAATTTTTTGCATATTATGATATTAAATATTTATAATTAATAAAAAATACAGCTTAGTCGTTAGTATTATTATTATTATTATTATTTATTATTTATTATTATTATTATTATTATGCTTTTACCTTTAGTAGCATCTGTAAGATTGCGCGCATGACGTGGCACTGTGATTGCATCAGTTAAATCATTTCTGTAAAAATTCAGTATATTCAATAAATTCAATATTTTTATTTACCGCATAGCTATTGGCGCAAACACTTGATAGGTCGTGCCGAAAATTCGCGTTAAATAAAGTAATGATTTATTTTAAAATGAAGATAGTGGAAATTGATACACACTAAATGATTAATACACTTTGTGATATTTATAACGAATATACATAAAAACATACTAAACTTCACATATTGCTTAAAATGAATTAAACTAAAACTCAAATGAATAATATGATTATGATATTATAAAAAAAACTATTTAGAATTTATGATGTTCACTTTTTATAATTTCAACACTTAATTTACAGATAAATTTGCACGCCTATTTTTTACCGAACCCCATCATATTGACGAATAGATAACAATATGTTTATTTAGAAAAATTATTTGAAAAAATTTATTACATAAATGATTTAATATAAAATATAGATTAACATATTTCATAATTTATTTCATTTTGAAAATTTTCCAAATTCGCCAAATCTAATGATTTGACTCAAATTTTATTTATTTGTTTTAATGAATTACTCATACATGCTAATGTAGTTGTGCTAAGATGTAAAAATCACACATACGAAAATCATTGCACTTCTGATCGTAAATAAATTATCTATATCAAATCATTATTAAATTAAACAAATACATAAAATTTAAATTAATAATAAAAATATATTCAAATTAAAACACAAATATAACATTCTAAATATTTATTTCTGAACATTAAAGTAAATATTTCAATATACAGACCTCCTCACTCATCAGAATAAATATCCGTATTTGTCTCGGATTTGTGATACACATTAGTAGTGATTTTTGAACTTTCACTTATACCAAATGACTATTCTTGAAAGTTTTTCGTCCAAAATCCTTTATAAAGAGATTCCATAATACAGGGTTTTTCAAATGAAATCAGAATTTTTTCAAATGAAATCAGAATTTTTTCAATTGAAGTCAGAATTTCTTTAATAGAAATCAGAACTGTTTTAAATTGAATTCAGAATTTTTATGGGTAATAAAATATTATATACACTTTAAATGAAATCATGATAGAGTAAAAATTGGTAGTTAAAACTTTTAATCAGAATTCTTCTCTTCTTACCGCCTTTAATGCAAACCTTCTCGTGTCTTTGAAAAATCCGATACAATCCTCCGTGGTTATCGAATTGTGTCCCATTTCAATTGCGTTTTTCAACTCGATTACATTTAGAACGTTAGCCGATTTGACAATTGATTTCCATTTCGAGAAACACTCTTCAATCGGATTTAATTGCGGCGAATAAGGTGGTAAAAAGCGTAACGTTAATCCAGAATTGCTGATCAAATCGCGTACGCCAACACTTTTATGTATTGTACAATTATCCATTATAATCGTACCTGTCGATATTCCTTTCGATCGTAGATTTCCTATAAATTGGGAGACAAAATTTGTAAACTTCTCTGCATTGTATCCACCTTCTACAACTTCAAAATTCAAAATCGACATTTTGCTGATTGCTGCGCACACTGAATAGTTTTTACTTCGTATACTTCTCACTTCTTTGCGAGCAGGCGACCCTACTTCGCTTCGTCCATATCCCAATCTCATCGAGCAATTGAAACCGCTTTCATCAAGGACAAAGACATGGTCCTCGTTTAATTGGCATACTCATACCTGCGCTCAATAGCTTCCGCAGTGTTGCGGGCAGCGGGAATTAAGGCTACTCGTTTAAAAGAGAAATTAAAGTCTTTGATTGACCTATGAATTGTGGCCAACGATACGTTAACATTCATAGACTCACTCAAACTTCTTTTCATACCTCTCAACGGAGTAGAACAATCATCGGAAATTTTTTCTTTTAGAAAAACTAAATGCTCTTCGCTCAATTTTTTGGACTTGCACCCTCTATCTTCCATTTTATCAATCCTTCCTGTCGTCTTGTAAATGCTAATAATACTATAAACAGTTTTATAGTTCATAACGAGATCTGCAGCAATTTTTTTTACGCTTTGGCCGGAATCAAATTTGATACATATAAGTTTTCTCGCAGCATTGCTCAATTGTGATTTTTTTGTTGGAGGTGTCTTATGGTTCATTGATTTTGAAAAATATTAATATTTTATGGATATTATATATACATATTTGAATTTGATTTCGTTTAAAACAGTTCTGATTTCATTTGAAAAAAATTCTGATTTCATTTGAAAAAATTCTGATTTCATTTGAAAAAATTCTGATTTCATTTGAAAAAATTCTGATTTCATTTGAAAAAAATCTGATTTCAATTGAAAAACCCTGTATTATCACCCTATAATCTTTCATAAATTCATTGAATCGAATGTTTTTCAATTGAATTTTTGTTTTTCTTTTGAGTAGGTATTGTTTATTGTGCTTGTATCTGAATCAGATACAAGACAAAACTTTTCCAACCGTAATAATAATACTAATATTTGATTGCAAACCAGTTACCGTTACACATTTTCAACAGGAAATATTTTATGCTACTTATTATTCAATATAATTATTTCTCTGGTATGTATGTATGTCTTTCTGACGAGCTATAAAAGCTTCCAATCCAAAAGTTCATTTTGGATTTTAAACAAATGACGCTAGTCCAATCAAGACAATTGTAATTGCCCCTTCAAACTCCAATTCATTATTTTCTTTCGTCAATTTTGACTAATAATTATTAATTATTAATATTAACTAATAATTAAATTAAAAAATAAATGCATAACGAAACTGTCTATACAACACTGAATTACATAAAAGTTACGTATCGCTTTCAAGTTTATTCTAAAAATCTTTTTACTGGGGTGCCTGCAACTTACACTTAAAGATTCTTGTGAGTCAACATTGACATTCGAGTAATTGATTTTGATTTAATATTTTCAAAATTTAAATTAATTATTGAATGTGATTTTAAACAAACTAATGAACCGAAATAATTTATTTGCGGTAACGCCGAAATTCTGTGTCCAAAATTATCGCAGATTCCTGGGAGATTTCGTGGTAAACATTTATCCAATTTCCTTGACAAGTTTCCTATTCGTAAATTTCTCAAGAATTTATTTTCAACACATATTTTGACCATTTAATAGCATGTTCCGAGAAGATGTAGCAAAGCCTGTCTATTGGATGCTTCACCATAGTATTTCTTGTGTAATAATATCTAAAATATTAAAATATTATTAAAATAACGAAGAAAAATTTAAGAAATAAAATGAAATTATTATTATCATCAACTGTTCAAGGTCATTATAGTTTAATATTAAAACAACTATTACAATAATATATTTTACCTTAGCATTCGAGCCATACTGATATATGACATCGTTGGGTGGTTATTATAAAGTCCCCACATAGCTGCATACATTCTGCTGCTGTGAACAATAAATGTCCTTTTTGATCTGTCAACCCATTTCACGCCAACGTCAATATTCTTATTATTCGGATGATCCAGCAAATAAAGGG
Source organism: Schmidtea polychroa (assembly GCA_959609185.1). Taxonomy (NCBI): domain Eukaryota; kingdom Metazoa; phylum Platyhelminthes; order Tricladida; family Dugesiidae; genus Schmidtea; species Schmidtea polychroa. Next base: position 33,391 of record CAUHTR010008110.1, read on the forward strand.
TGAAATTTGCTAAAGTTATGCCTTCACCTGCTTTTTGCAAATCCGGATTACAAAATAAATCTTCTACAGATTTTTCGTGTTTTTTTGTCATTAATGCCCGCGGCAGTTTTGGTCGACCTCTTTTACCGAATGAAATCATCTCTGCTTCATCGAAATCAGATTTGCAAGAATTACTATATTCAGATTTTGGTGTCGTATTATTGTTTTGGTTTTTATAGAAAATATTTTCATTCTTTTGATTAAATTGATAATTCGGTTGTATTCTCGATTTGGAGGACATTGATAGGTTTTGATTAGAATGAATGTAAGGGGGATATTGGGATGAATTGTTATCAGAATAATTATTATATTTAAATATCATTTTATTTGTTGAGAGATGTCTGGGTTCAAAGGTATTTGGATTGTATATTTGAGGAAGCAGGTAAGGATTTGAATCTATGTCAGTTGGGAAATTTTCATGAAGCCCTATATCATAAATAGGTTGAGAATTCATCCAATTTATGAAGTTCGCCGGATTACGAACTTGATGATTCTGTGTATTACTGTTTGTTGAATTCAGATTCCCGTTATTTTTAACAGGAAATTCATTAGCATTTCCTATGCAATTATTATCTGAATACACAAAAAATACAAAAAGCTTTATTAGATAATATAATTACCAGAAACGTCTTCATTTAACAAGTCCAAAAAATTGAATTCTTCTAAATCTTCTGTCACTATTGCATTCGGGTTCGTGTGAACCTCTGCAGTCTCCATCACGTCTGGGATCACTGGTGAGGTCACAGTCGGAGTCACAGTTTCTATGTTTAATAGTTATAATATTAATGTTTTTCATTCATAATTATAAATTATTGAACCTGTTTCAATGGAGTTAAATAATTCATAAAAAATATCGGTTTCGTCCATTTAGATTTTGGTAGTTTAGTATTTATGTAGGAACATTATTAAGGGCACTTCTTTTATATGTCAAATTACATAATCATTTCCTCATGTTATATTTATAAATATAAGGAAGTAGAAATTATTTAATAATATAGATTATATAGAAAATCAAGGGTGGACTACTCATAAATTATTGACCTAGACAAGGTTCTCAACGCGGATCCTATCCATATAGAATAAGCTTTTTTAAAAATATTTTGACAATCATTGAAACAATAGTGTTAGAAGAAGATGATTTAACTTTATTCATAAGTTGTTTCAAGAATATATTATTAAAACAAAAACAATTTCTAATATAATAAATGTAGAAAATTTAACTAAATATAAATAATATTTTGAGCAATACAATTTCAACATGCCACAATCATTCGAATATATAATAATATTTTAAATACATCCTTTCAAAAAATATCTTTAGTTTCTAAATTCTTTAAGCAATTAAACATATTCTGTTTTTATTATTTCAATCGTGTCTTTTTTCAATTATTTCTTTAGGATCTATTATCATCCTATTATCATCCTTTGTTATTACATCCTCTTTAATCCATATCTTATCAACGACAGCAAGTTCTCAATTAGTTCGAGATTCATTATTAAAGTATATATTTAGGGTTGCAAGATTTTCACCAAGACAAACCGGGACAATAAAATTTTTTTAAGAAAATAAAAATTTATTCAAAAACATAAAAAATTCATATGTCTTGTTAATATGTTATATAGTGCTTGCGTATGTGAAAAATTACTGTTATTTTGAAAAAATCTGTGAAACAATTTTGTGCTGTTTCGGGTTTTGATTATTTCTCAGGATTTACCTTCGAAATTGCTTTAACGCTAATTTTTGGGTGATTGACTGCTTTCTTCTGGAGTATTTATATCATTTTAAAATCTAATAAATAAATTATTTTATTTCCGACCTATACGCAATGTTTTTTATATTATGCTATTTCTTATAGCAGATGTTATGTTATTATTATATTTATTATTTTGTTTCCGGCTTATACGCACGGAATAATTATATAATTTCTATTACAGATATTTTTCTTAACTTATGGCAGATATTTTTTTACTCACAAATTGCTTGCATTATATAAATATTATTCATGACGAAATTTTAATTATTTTATAATTATTTTTATAAAACTAATTATTTATTACACTAATACTAATGTAAAATTTTATTGTCATTATGTATTCGAATAAAATAAAATACTCAAGACATTCAAATAAAGTAAATTAAGTATAAAAATTAATCATTACATAAATAGTTAAATAAAAATTAATCATAATCAGTTAAGTATGGTTGCCAGATTTTCACCAAGACAAACCGGGACAATAAATTTTTTTTAAGAAAATAAAAATTTATTCAAAAACATAAAAAATTCATTGTAACAAAAAAACTTAATATATAATATTAATTGAAAAACGTCAATAAAATAAATAAAACTTAAAATTAATAACACAAAAAATAAAGGAACTAGGTATTTCTAATACAAAGATGGAAATACAAAAGCGTGGAAATACATTATTAAAACACTCCTAATCATATTTACGGCTTGATCTTGCCTCCTTTAACAAATTTGTATTTTTTAATATTTATTCATGCATTTCGTAACAATTAAATGTAAAATTAACGACGCATTTTAATATTGTTTCAACAGCCTTCGGTAGTAACCGATTTCTCTCGTCCGACCATTGAATTTCCATTAGGGAAAATATGCGCTCCACATTCGCATTATGGCCAGGAATACAAAATAAATATTCACATATTTTAAAAATATCGATATAATATTCTGCAAATATTTTTAAAATTCTTTCTATTGCTGGCAAAAGGGAAAGCCATCTTGTTTTTGAAAAAGAAACCACTGCTTGGTATTCCAATTTAACGAAGTCACAAAATTTTTTTAAACGTTCAGTTCTACCAGTATATATTGAAAAATAGTTGAATATTTTGTAAACGATTGAGTCAATATCACAAGATAATTGACCAGTAGATGTTTGCATAGTATTGTTTAAAATATGTGCAGGACAACCTATACCTTCAAGGTCGGTACTTAATTGGTCCTTTAATTTTGTGAAAACATTGTTTCTTCCTAATCTTGCTACACAACCAAAATTGACATTAGCATTGTCTCCTACACATTTTTTTAAATCCACTTTGTGATCCTTTAATATTTGGATACAAAAATTTGAAATAATTTCTGAAGTTTCACCTTTTAAATTCTCCAATTTTAAAAGTTTCACATTAGTTCCATTTTTATTAAAATATTGAACAACTAGTGGGAACAATTTTTCCACGTTGTGGTTACTGTCATCCGTACTAATACTATAAAATGAATACATTAATAATTCATTCAAAATTAATTCTAATGTATGTGGGGCAAGAACGTTTGTAATTAATTTTGTTATTTTAGTTCTTCCAGCTGAATACTTTGCAGCTAATTTTGAATCACTAAATAGCTTGGGTATTAATTTGGGTATTAATTTGTTAATACAACATGATATGCAAAACATAATTCGATAGGAAATACCTTGTCTACATCGGTACTATCACGTTTTAGAAAAAATGTTGTCAAAGGTTTTTTACACATGCTTGAAGATGCAACTGCAGATTTGTGTTTCTGTCTATTGATATGATCTTTAATATCAGACAAACCCCCATGACTGATACTAAAATTAGAATTAAAATGCTTGCAAAACGCTTCTGTTTCAAATTTGCTTTTTAATAAAAGGAAATTGCTCTGTATATTTTTGTAGAAATTGGCACTTTTTTATAGGCATTTTAAATTAGAGTAACTATATAAAAAATTAAAAAGATAAACCAAGTATAAATACAAAAATCAATAAACTCACATATTTTTAAATAATTTAATAGCTTTAAATATTGTAAATAAAAAAGTAACTTTCCCACGACGGCCAAAGATTAAATTAAACAAAAACAAAACTTAACCATCTGTCATTCATAACTAAAACAACCCATCGAACAAGAAAGCTAATTCGAAAAATACAAAAGTGTGATAAATAAACGAAACTTTGGAGGCAGTTGTCCTCCAAAATTTTTAATTTTGTTTGCAATATTGCAATGCAAAAAAAACCGGGACAATGATCTCAAAACCGGGACGTCTGGAAACCCTAATATATTTTTTCATTATTTTCTATTGTATCTTAATTCTTTTTCTTTCTTTATCTAACTGTTCGATATTTTCTTCCGTATTTAACCCTGCATTAGTACCTGGAATGTTTGGACAACCAAATATTTTAATTTTAGAATTATTCATAAATTGACAACTCTTTTTGCTGGAGGTTTCTCGTAGCTTTCTTAATACACCCGTTTGCAGTGAACAAACACATCTATAAAGTAAAGATAAAATCAATACGTGTATATTATTGTGAGGTGTTTTCAGCTGAGAATTAAATATTTCAATGATTTATTAAGATAATTTTAAATGATAAATAATTCACTATTTAAAATAACTTTTAAAAACATTTTTAAATTGAATTTTTTAAATTGAAATTTTTAAATTTTTAAATTAAAAAATTAAAAAATTTTTTATTAGTAAATCATTTTAAATAAATATATTTTAAGGTTTACAGGAGCTACAGTAAATGTCATGAGTTGGAGCAAATTTGAGAAACTTAAAGATGTAGAACTAACAACAACGACTGATACATTGAAATGTGCAAATAATAGTGTTTTAGAAACGAAAATTAAAGCAATATTAAAAATAGGAATAAATGGAAGGAAAAGAAGGGTAAAGTTTACGATAGTAAGATATATGACTCCAGAGGTAATAGGTGGTATAGAGTTGCAAAAACAATTTGGTATACAAGAGGCCGAGAAAACGAAGCAAGAGCACATATGCAGTATCGAAGATGGAGATGGAATAACGGAGATGGAACGATTTCAAAGAGCAAAGAATACTTTAAAGATAAATAACCCGATACTACTAAACATTATAAAAAGAATCAAAATGTTTTTATGGCTGACAAATGGGACATTTGCTGCACAAAGCTGTTGAAACATAAAATAGAAACTCAAGGAAAACCGATAAATATTAAACCTTGCAGACAACCAGTCAACTTGGAAGGTAAAATAGATGAAGCGATTAAAAAAAGTTATGGGAAAACAATATTATCAAAGAGTGTAATTCGCCATGGAACAATCCATTAATATGCGTCGGGAAGAAAGAAATGCAAGATATCAGATTATGTCTTGATTTCAGGCAATTAAACCTAGTAACAGAGAGACACGCGTTCCCTATGCCAAATATCGCAGAGATTTTAGATAAATTGGGTGGAGCAAAGTATTTCAGTTCGATAGATCTTGGAAATGCATATTATCAAGTAGAACTAGAAAACGAATCAAAGTTTAAAACGGCGAGCAAAAAAGGCAAGAGTTTTAGAAGAGCTATGCGGGTTAAACCACAAAAAATTAATTTGGAATGACGGATGTAACATCGCATTCGAAAATATGAAAAATGATTTAATATCCTCACCTATTCTAGGGTTTCCAGATTTCGAAAGAGAATTCATTCTGGATACTGATGCGAGTTTTGACACGATTGGAACAGTATTATCATAGAAAGACGACAACGAGCGCGAAATGGTTATAGCATACGGTTCTCATGCAATGAGCAATCATGAAAAGGGATATTGCATAACAAGGAAAGAGTTGCTGGCAATCTATTATTTTTGTCAACACTTCAATCATTATTTATATGGAAAACGGTTTATTTTGAGAACGGACCATAAAGCTATCACGTTTATGTTATCCAAAAAGAAACCAATTGATTAATTGTCGATGCTCGCGTCCGTGTGCGTTGTACTGGTTTTTGGAGCTTTTTGTGTGCGCACACAGACGCGGAGAATTGTGAATATAATTATGAGTTATTTTTTTTTGAGTTTCGTTTGGAGCGATTTGGATTCAGAGTTTTGATTGTATCGAGTTTTGGATGGATGTTTTCGAATTGTGAGTTATTTTCAAATGGATTTTAAATTCCTGTCCTGTTGGGAGAATATATGATTTTTGATATTATGCGTTATAACTTAATGGAAAATAATGATGATGCCTTGAATGCTTTTCATATTATTCGTTATAACTTAATGGAAAATAATGATGATGCCTTGAATGCCGTTCATATTATTCGTTATAACTCAATGGAAAATAATGATGATGCCTTGAATGCTTTTCATATTATTCGTTACAACTCAATGGAAAATGATGATGATGCCTTAAATGTTTCTCATATTATTCGTCATGTTCCTGTTGGAAATACTACAAACAAAACTGATGGTTCCTTTTTTATGACTCCAAGAGATCCTGATAACTTTAATAGTGTTTTTGGCCAACTAATATCAAATTTATTTGGTGGATTGCTGCCGCAGGATTTTAGATCGTCAGATTACATGTTTTCAGATCAAAGTTTTGACAAGTGTGTAACGAGTATTAAGAATCAATTTGAACAAAGTGGTCCTCCACTAGCAAATGAGGCAGATATTGAGAAATTACAAGTCAAGAAAATCACCGCAGCTAATGATACAGGTTTCAGTTGTCTGTCAGATTATGAGGTGGCCGATGAAGTGTACGAGTTGCTCCGTCGAGAAACGCGGATGATTACTAAGACGATACTAAGGACCAATCTTCAAAGGACAATTAAACACCAATAACAACGCAATTTCAGACATGGATTAACCCTCAGTAGTCTGGATATTAAAATAGAGTATAGAAAAGGTACGAATTATGCAAATGCAGATATGTTGTCAAGGAGTACATGTGGAATATGTACACAATGTTTATTGGCACACGAAGACGCGAAAGTGGAAAGAATGAAAACTCGAAGAAAAAAACGCGATTGAAAAAGCTGAAGATTATAAGTGGCAAAAGATAATACAGAAATAGAACAAATAAAAAAGGAAATAGCACAGGGTTCAAGTTGGAAATTTGTACTGGCAGACAACGTGGTGAAAACTATAGAGGGCAAGATATGGATACCTAAAGACAAAAGACAAGAAATAATAAAGAGTATGCATATTTTGCTATCACACACAGGAGCTGAAAAGGTGACAAAATATGTATCGGACAATTACGATATGAGAGACATAAAAGAATCAGTAAAAGAAACAATTGGACAAACAATTGACATCAAAGATGGATGAAGAGACAATAAAACTGACAGCAGAGGAGCTGTGGGAGAAAGTGTACATTGATATATGTGGTCCATTACAGGAAACATTCAGAAAGAAAATATATATGGTCGCAATGATTGATCAATTTAGCAGATATATCTCTCTGACTGCTGTCGCTAAAATGGATGATGAAACGGGGAAGGAAACAATACTACAAAAATGGATTCTTAGATTTGGAGCACCAAAGAAAGTTCACACAGATTGTGGAAAAGTATTTGAATCTAAGACGATGAAAGATTTTACAAAATCAATGGGAATTACACTATGCTTTTCAAGTCCATATCACCATAATACAAATGGTGTGATAGAATGTCAATTCAGGACAATAAGAGACTATTTAATTTGCATCATTAAAAGAAAAAAGTAGAACAGATTGGGCAGAGATCATACCAGAGATTGAATGTACCATGAATGAAACATTTCAGAAATCAATAGGGCGAAGTCCCGCAGAAGTAATATATGAAACAAAAATAGGCTCGAGAACAATTTCATAGTAAAGCGCCGATTTCACAAAAAGAAGACACACGAGAAACAACGCAAACAAAAAGATCATTCATTATTGGAGATGAGGTTCTGGTAAAAGTCGAATCAAGAACGAAAGAAAAGGAAAGATACGAAGGGCCATACAGAATAATGCAGAAGATCCATGATCGCCGATATCTGGTACAAGATCAAAGTGGGAAAATGTTTCAAAGAAATGTTGAAAAGATAAAGAAATTTCTTAAAGAAGAGGGATGTGATGTGTTTTCAGCCGAGAGTTAAATATTTCAATGATTTATTAAAATAATTTTAAATGATAAATAATTGACTATTTAAAATAACCTATGAAAACATTTTTAAATTGAATTTTTTAAATTGAAATTCTTAAATTTTTAAATTTAAAAAGCTTTTATTAGTAAATCATTTTTAAATAAATATATTTTAAATATTGAAATTTTAATAAATTGTTTTTTAAATATTTTATTTAACGCTAAACATTTGTTTGGAAATTATTCAATATTTCATAAAATAAATACTTGGAATTATGACGTTAACTTCTTTTAATTATATAAACATACAAACTTACCTGTGTGTTGATTTTTAGCGTTACAATGAACAAACACATTTATTATAGAAAGTGATAGATAAAATAAACTGACACACAAAACATAGTAAAAAATGCATACAAAGTTTCGATATGTAGAATAGTTGTAATGAATAAACGCACTATAATAAATCATTTACAGCAGACCTTCTCAACCTTTCTGTTATTGCGACAAAGTTTACCAACGTAAATATTCTCGCCCCCCCCCCCCTTTGATCTATCGAAAATTATGGTGTCATAATGAAAATGGTCCGATATTCGTAAATTTAATTTTAGTGGTGAAATGCGACTGTTTGCTATAAATGCTCAGTAATGTATACGTCCATCTTACCCTTTATACCAACACCTACTAAAACACAGGCCTAAAACCAGTAGTGGGAGGTTGGGGTATTGGATGTCTGCTAATTCCGAATGCATATGAGTTTCGGGAGGTTGTCATTGTATGTGTGTGCAGTATGTGGGCAACTAGCGCCGCCTGGCGTTAGAATCATAAACGTTTGACAGATGTTACCGCACCGCCGCAATACGTGATCGGTCTTCTCGCTCTCGCGAATGTGGCTATGTGGAATGTAACCATCGCTGTGAACGCACGGAACCTCTGCTCACATATTATCAGCATATTTCAAAGCATATCCATGTTCCTAGAATATAGAACCCTTATAACTCCAAGCCAACGATATGTATGATAGAAGAGCGAGACGTATGGTAGCATGTTTATGTCACGTGGTTCGTACCAATATGTACCGTAAGTACAAAAAATATATTTATCATACCATTTAATTCGTATCTGAAAATAATAAAGAATCATTGAAGAAAAAATAGAAATATTTAACAATTTTTATTTACAATTAATCTTTTTTGAATAGTAAATAAATAACAATATTTAATTAATTAATAAATTGTAAGATAAACCACGCGTAAAATACGCAAATTGTTAACCACGTTTAATTCTTATGATAACAATTTGCGTTTTTTACGTGTTATTTATCATCTTATAATCCCTGTTGGTTTATTATAACATATATGAAAAAAGAAAAACTTGCTACCCAAAACATTAATTGAAATTTAAGCTAATGTTCTTTTTATTCTAAATTTCCCTAACATACTTTTTTCTATATGTTATTTTAATCATCTACTTTCTATTCTCATCAATTTCATATTGTTTTTGTTTATTTACAAATTTATTAAAACCCTTTTTCAAACTTTTTTCTTCAATAATGTTAATTTATTTTACAATTAAATTTAAATCTATAAATAGTATTTACCATCACCTATTGTCATCCATTATATAAATTTTATTTTATATTCTTTTGAATTTCACGATTCTTTAACAGTTATATATTATAATTTTTCAACATCTTATCTTTTGCGAAACCGGATTTTCTGCGGTGGCTTCGTTGAAAACAAAATACATATCACATCTAAATACAGAAAAAGAACTTAGGGTATCCATATTTGGTATTACTCCTTCATTTCAAAAACTTTGCAATGAGAAACAGGCTCAAGGAAGTCATTAATTAATAACATAACATATTTAACTGGTATTTGTTTCATACTAATAAACTTAAATAATAAATATAATAAATTATTTATTGGTATGCATCTTGGAGTGTGCATCTGGAGTGTGCAAAAATCCCGCAGTACTAATGAAGTTTGTTTTTATTTACATTCTTTTGTTCTTGGAACGTGAAATGAAATTGGGGTTACCTGTCTGCAGGTAAAGTGGTGAGCTTATATAAATATTTCAATAGAAATTGCAAATTGTGATATTAATAAGTTACTTATGTTGAGTTATTATTTTCATCAAGAGCATGTAAAGTCAGATCTTCAGGTATTCTACCGAAATATAGTAGTAACAACTCGGCATTTCATTCCAATCCTTTATGTGGTGAGTCTCCTTTCCCCAACGAAATTATCTCGCTAACTAATATACATTTGCACTAGGAATCGAACTGAGAAATTTATTTTAATCATTTATCAAGTTAAAAATTTCCCAAATCTTGTGCAAATAATTAAAACGATATTAATATCCAAAATCAATAGTGCAAATCCATCTGTAAATTCAATAAAATTTGATTGATCCGACAAAACGAATACGAATTAGTATCTCGGTTTGTTCGCCCTATGTGGCATTCAATCTCGTCGAAGGTAACCCATGATTGGCACTTGGGAAATATTACGTTTCTAGTTGGAGTTCAATTTTCTATTTGCTGGCAAACGGATTGAAGGCAACTGGCAATTTTCTGTAATTGAAAATAAATAAAATTCACTGAATAAACAAAAATTGTAATTTTTCTTTTTTTCAGTGATTCATTCCTACTGAGAAATTAATCTGACTTTCGTGTAGTGAGATGCGAACCGTTCTACGATTAATAGAGTTATTGATTAGCTTAATTGTAGATTTATGGAACCGACGATTCTGGGAATCAGTTCCAGAGATTTCGAATGATCGTGACTCAACTTGAACGAATAATTACATCAATTTAATTAGTATTATTATTATTAATCATCATTAATAAATTTTTGAATACCGGGTTGCACTTTTAATTAATTAATCTTTACCAAAATTTGAGTTTATATGAAAGCCTCAACAAATTTATCTAAAAATTTAAAAAAATTTCTATATTAAATTTTTCGTTTGTCTTTTAGCATTTTATCATTGATGAAAATTTAAAATGTTTTCAACAATTTTTCTTCGAAAATATTCTGTGTGTTTTAAATATAAAGAGAATAAAATTGCAAAGATATGGGAAAAATGAAATGTGATATATTTTTTTGCATTAACTTTCCCTGTGAACACCTTATTCAATTTTCATTATGATTTCTGAACTAGTCTATCAATTTGGCGTTCAACCATACCCGATATTGATTTTTGATTTTTAGTAAGTTTTAATTAATTTTGAACTTTTATTGATTTTACCATTATTTATATAATCCTGAGCAAGGGCATATGTGAGTTAGACTGATTAAGCCTTGTTGCCAGAACCGTCTGTCATTCTGATTTCTCATATTTAAATACGGATATCATGTGATTTTTATTGCTATAGAAGCATGAAATGAGAAAACAACAAAAACATTTGAATGCGTCGTCAATAAACCCTAACCCCTAAGTTATGATGCTCATCAATTAGGTTTAATCAGCACATGCTTTCGTGATGTATATTAACCATTTATTTTCTTTCTTTTAATATTTCTTTTTCTATTGGTTGGTTTTGCTTTTTTTGATTTTTTGATTTTTGCTACTTAACTTTTTAATATATTTTTTGTTAAGCAATCGCAATCTTGTTTTCTGGTGGTCATTTTAAGTATTGCTTTTCTTATGTTTTTTTATGTATTTTACTTCCGAAAATATATCACTTTGTGTGACTTTCTTAATTTCTTTTCTAATTTTATTTATTTTGAAATGTTTTGTCAGTATTTATGTATTAATTGTTATTTTTCTTTCATTTTAAATGAACTGGTATTATAGACGTGTTCAAACTAATTTAAGAATTTTTGGGTTCTAGGCCAACAGTTGTAAAGATTTGTTGAAATCATAATTGATAAGAAACTGATTATTCGTTATTGCTGTGTTGACAAAAAAGGTTATTGTGTTAGGTCTTGTTATATGATTATAAAGGACTCAGAAAATAACTAATTATCTTTCTAAATTAAAAAATAATCCAAAAATATTTTCATAAAATAATTTTCTTAATTTTAATTTTTAAAATTCTGAATCTTTTAATGATTAATACAGTATTTAATAAATTACCATTATTAATAAGTATTATCATTATTTATAATTATTATTATTAATAATGATAATATTATAAGAACCTTTTTTCAATTTTCACCAATGATTTCTTTTCAATTGACATTGTTTTATTAAAAAACTTGACTATGAATCAGTAAAGATATCAATGTTTTTTTTGATATTCACGAATTTTCGGCACTACCTTTTTTAAGTGATTTTGATCAAAATTTTTTAATAAATACAACAATAATAATAATAATAATAATAATAATAATAATAATAATAATAATAATAATAATAATAATATTAATTAATTATTCTTTTCGTTCAAATATCAATGGAACATGACATGTCATGAATTCACGGGTTGATTTATAAAAGAGAAATTGAAAATTGAAATAATAATTATAAAATAATTAAATGAAACAAAAATACAAATTGCTTAATCTTCTTCGTTCGTGCCGACAAAACAAATTTATAAAATCGATTGATATCTGTCAAAATTAATTAATTTTTAATCAAATCAAATAACCGAAAAATCTAGACAACGGGGTATTTGACTTCAAGGATATAAAAACAGAAATCTGTCTTCTAATAAGTAATAAAATAGTATTAATTTTATTAACACCATCAAAACATTCCCAAAAATTAGGATCAATTTATTTATCAAATAATAATATTAATAAATAATAATAATAATAATTGTTGAGTGCTATTTATAGTATTTGGTCAATCCTGAGTTTAATTATGTATCTCGTCTCTGTCCGCATTGTGTATTGGTTGTATATTTTCTGTTGAGTTGCGCACATAGACGCGAGGCAAGGTAACTTTGAATTTTAGTTTTTTATTAATTATTAAGTGTATAATTATTGGATTTGTAGAAGCTTGTTTGAAAAAGAATAAAGATTTTTTTAAGTTTCATTTTTATTCGTTTTTCATTATGAAATGGTTTAACTTAAAGAATGGATATGAATTCATAAGTGTTGAAAATGATAGTAGCTCTAAGGATATCTTTGTTCATTTTAAATCTATCGCATCCGGCAATGCAATCTCAATAACTGATCGAGAAATTTTTTTCAATATTCCCAAAGCTGGAAGATGATCCATGACTCAGGTTAAGTTTTGATGATAATGACAAAAGAAAATTTTGATGAGTATGAAAATTCACATGTTGACGATTATGACAATGAAAATGTTTACGGGAATAACAATGATGTATTTTTCAATTCAAGTAGTTCTTTCTTTGTACACTCCAGGTCATTCCTCGGGTATCGTTCGGGACTCTAGTGATTCTATATCACACACTATGGCAATTTATGAAACCTTTTCAAATGGTTCGACAATGTATCCTGGTGTTGCTGTTCGAATGCACATCTCAAATCCATTTCAAATTTGTATGAGAATTTACCAGTATATGTTTTGTAATGTTTAATAAAATTAAAAAAAAATTATTATTATTGTGTAGTGGTTATGTCAGAGATTTTCAGAGCATAACCGAGTCACCTGTAAATTTGTGTCGTGACGACTCGAGACGGTTGAGGTAAATGTTGAGTATTGTAAAATATAACTCATTATACTAACAAAAAAATAAAATGGTAATAATTACAATGACAAAACTTATTGCAATTACAACAATGAATGATAAATGACAATATTAGTAACTATTAATTTGATACCAAAATAAAGAGATTTTTATATTCTTATATATTTTTGTATTCAAATTTTCTACCTTTATCTTCAGTTTCGTTTAACCGTTATAGGATTCGTTTTACTTTTCTTTTTAAACTTTTTCCTTCTATAGTTATTCTCTTTAGTTCCTTATATTTTTATATGGTCTATTAATTTAATAATTTTCTTCAATAGTTGGCGAATAGTTGGCGAATTACTATGGGGAATTGATTTTTTTATATTTTATCATAATTAATAATTTGTAATTACGATAATAGTAATAGTAATAATAATAATAATAATAATAATAATAATAATAATAATAATAATAATAATAATAATAATAATAATAATGCTGGTTGGTGCATGAATAGTAATTGAACGATATATATCGTGTTGAATTTCATTGGTTATATGTTTAAGTATAATTGCTGTAATTGATTGCGAAGTCGCTGATTGATTTCCTCTAATTGGTTTCAGTCAGGTATTGGTTGTTTTGAGTATTTCTTACTCAAAATACAAACCGTCATATTAAAAATTTTGAAGAAGCCAATTTCATTTTGTATCAAATATTTGTAATAGATTTATAAAGAATTTGAATTTTTAGTAATAGATATTTATGTTGATATTTATGTTTGGTTAGGGTACCGATCAATTTTCCTGAGGCGTAAAACAATATGAGAAAGAAATGTGAAAATTTCAGTGAAAAGACAACAACTAAAATCCATTTTGTGCTAAATCTTGACTGCCTACAAGTAGCAAAGGAAATTATGATGGAAACAGTATTATGAAGTAGCAAAAGCAGTTACGAAAGGCAAAAATCCGAAAAAAATCAATAAATTGTAAATTTATCGAAATTGAATTGGAAAAACGGGACAGGTATAGATTAGATAATGATCAACAAGATGGTGATTAGGGATTTATCAGAAAATGGTTAGAAAGAGTCGAAAAGCATTCGAATGTGTTAAAACAGAAAATCGTTAATTAATTAATTAATTGGCTAATAGAAAACCCGAGTTAATAGGAAACCCGAGTTAATAGGAAACCCGAGCAAATGAAGAACCCGAGAGACGAAGGAAACCCGAGCTTGATTAACATGGAAAATAAACAAAATGGGAATCTCGGAAGGCCATTATCATGATAGGATGATTAAGGAAAACAAACAAAGTTTAGGGCTACTACGAAGAATTAACAAAGGGAGGCAATTAATCACAATATGGTTCAAACAACGTTCAAGGAACCGGTTGTCGAGCCATTGTCAGATAGAAGCAATGCGGCCAAAAACCAATTAATCAAAGTGATTATTTTAGTATAAAAGCAAAGTCGAAATTCAAAATAATCGGCATTCTGCTTCAGTTAAGGACGCGAAACCGAGGTTAGGGTATCAGGAAGTTTAGGGAAACGAACGGATAGAGTTAGGAAATATTCGAGACGTGAGAAGGAAATTAAATTGGGAGTGAACCAAATCAATAGTAGAAGTTCGATTAAAAGGTGAATATTGAATAAGATTTTGACAAAGCATCAGTACCAAGCGGAGAACCGATTAAACTTGTAAAACTCAGTCGTTGATTGTATCATTGGATTTTGAGAGATTTGTGTGATTCAAATATACGTTGGGTAGCTTATTGTTTTGTTATTTACGATTAAAGGGACACGTGGAGTCAGAGTTTATAGACTTGAATTAATAAAAATGTAAATGAAATTATAAAAAGGATAGATTTCAAAATTTGAGATTTGGTACGGAGCAATTAAAAAAACATGTGATAAAATTAAGACCTCGGACAAATTGTTTAATCTGAATCATTTTGTGTTTCTTAAAGATATAAAATCAGTAACATTTTCCAATGACTACAAATACTTTTCTGCTTATTCTTAAAACATTTTTTGACAGGAATTCATCTTAAATATATTGCGTATTTTCGTATTGTAATTTCCTATATATGTTATAATCTTCTATAATCTTCGCGTCTTCTACATAATACTGATGAGAGCCAAAAGCTAGAAACTACCTTATCCCTCGAATATGCGCAATCAAATAGTTTGCAAACTCTCATATACGTTTCGCACTTTTAAAATCTCACCACAAATTTCATTAACATAACAAGAAAAATTTATATTTATATAAGATTAATGTCAATATAACTTTCACAAAATTTTATAATGATAATTATTATTTATTATGAATGAGTATTTTTAAGTCTCACTTATTTTTCACAATTTATTTTTATAAATTAATTTTTTATTTTTATCTCTTATTTAGGATTTTGAACCAAAAAAATCAAATGGTCTTTATTTACATTTCTTAAATTTAACGGAAATTTGTTTGACATCAGGGGCACTCAAAACAAGTTGATTTTTGTAAAGAAATATTTCAAATCAATTTGGATCAAGAGGATAGAATAAAAATTTTCTCCATCGTGAGTCCCAACTTTTCCGTCCCCTTTCGATTCAGAAGTACTTTTCAAAATTCTAAACATTGGTTGCAGAATTCCTGAATTAGTTCTTGTTGATACACTCAGCCTTGTTTTATTTTCTTTTGCTAATTGAAATTTTTCTGACATTTTTGATCAAGATGAAGAAATTTGTTTCAAAAAAAAATCTTAACTGAAAGTAAAATGGAGTTGTTTGCATTTTCCAGTCTATTTGACATAAAGATTAATTTAATTGTTTTAAAAGATGATTTACTCGAAGAACAATGTATTTTGTTCAATGAGTGTGATTCTTCAACTAAAACTATAAGAATGGTGAAATTTAAGGATTATTTTGGATACATGAAATGAATATTTAACCAAATATTTACTCAGTACTATTTTTTTAAATTTAGCTTTTTAATTTTTTTAATTTTTTTTTTACAAAAATCTTTATAAAATTTAAAAATCTTAAAATGTTATAATAATGA
Organism: Schmidtea polychroa; assembly: GCA_959609185.1. Taxonomy (NCBI): domain Eukaryota; kingdom Metazoa; phylum Platyhelminthes; order Tricladida; family Dugesiidae; genus Schmidtea; species Schmidtea polychroa. The sequence goes on from CAUHTR010008110.1 coordinate 49,900, forward strand.
ATATAATAATAATATAATAATAATATAATAATTATAATAATAATAATAATAATTATTATTATAATATAATAATTATAATAATAATAATAATAATTATAATATTTTAATGCGTATTCTAATTAAGAATTTAAATAGTAAATTTAATTTTCACAATTTCAATACATTTTTTCTGCGCATGCTCAATTTATTCGATTATGATGCGCGCGAATACTCCTCGGGGGAGACAGTACTCTACTATTGGGATGTCCACTGAAAATATATAAATTTTAAATGAAAATTAATTAAATATAATTTAATATGATGAAAATTGAATTTAGAAATAACGCTTTCATAAAAGGTTTAAAATGTATTTAATATTTAAAATAATAATAAACAAAAACTAGTATGCTGTATTTAGTACCGGATCGAGATATACAATTTAATTTAACATGTATTAAATGAATGAATGAAATCTTTGCTGAGTATATATATCTTAATTTCAAAGAATGGATGAATGTTTTAGAACCTAAAATTATATTGGAGCATCCGAAACGAGAAGAGTAGGTTAATTAATGTAGGTTAATATGCCAATATTTCTGAATATATAAATTTCTTCTAATCACAAAGATTTTTATATCATTTAATTGAGAATTTAATTACAATATTTTTACACAATTTTCATCAGATTAATATTTCTATTCGACATTCCTGTTTTAGTTACTAATAAAAAATTATGTCAATTTAAATACTTTCTTGTCCCAATTAGTTTGAAATTCTTGTATATTTATTGAACTAATTTTCATTGGAATTTATTTTTTTATTAATAATAATAATAATAATAATAATAATAATAATAATAATAATAATAATAATAATAATAATAATATTATAATAAGAGGAAAATAGAAGAATATATTTAACATGAAATTTTGGTCGTCAGTAAAGTATATCAAAATATTATAAAAATAACAGAAATGCCAACAAATAATCCAAAAAATAAACAATAAATCTGGGAACGATAATGAGTAATTGAAAGTCGAATTTTCAAATGAAAAAATTCACATGAAAATTTACATGATGAAAACGCAAAAATAATTTCTGTGAGAAACATGCGTGTTCACCATAATTTATTCTTCAATTGCATAGAGAAATCCAAAAGGCTCCACAGATTGTAGAGATGATACGAGTCACACACGTGTTTGCCAGGTTAATTCACAGATTCCATCTCCCATAAATCATGCACAAAACCGCTGCAGATTGATTTGGTAAAATTGGCTTCGAAGAATTTATATTAAAATTAGTCGCACTATTAGACTTTTCTGCGAATCTCGTAAAAGCGCTTCTGCGTGTATATATGAATGTGTGTGCAAGTGTGCATGTGTGTGTGTGCGTGTTTTGGTTTTATTGTTCGACTGCTGGCACAGTCTGAATGTATCTGTTTCTTGTTTCAATTTCAATTTTCCATTAGATTTTCATCAGCCTCACTCAGTAATCATTCCGGATTTTTCATGTAGAACAACTGTAAATTTTTTTTTACAATTTTATGATATTTCTCCCACTATTAGCATTGAAGTAATCAAATATTGTCGAATGCTTTAATTAAATTCTTTCTGCAGTCGAATAGAGTAAATTTCGTTTCATTATTATTCCCGGGAAATTCTGAAACGAATCTCGCAAAACCGAAAAGAGTTAACCCGAGTTTTCGTATCATTTGTTTGTTCGACTCAATAGAAATTTGAAATATCGAAATCGAAATATTTTTCTAGTTTCAATTTATTTGGTGGTTTATATCCATGATGAGACTCAAATAATCTGAGGAATTTTCTAAATGTTTGTAGCTGAGGTAGCCATCGTCCTTGTGTGTGGTATGATAGGTAAGTATGTCATTTGAAATAATAATAATAATATTAATAATAATAATAATAATAATAATAATAATAATAATAATAATAATAATAATAATAATAATAATAATAATAATAATAATAATAATAATAATAATAATAATAATAATAGTAATAATAATAAAACTGAATAAACCATAAATTGGATGTGTAATTAAGTTAATACATTTTAATTAATTTAACCTATTTACATTCGTATATATTCTATTTGCAGACTATCAAAGAAGTTTTGATAATTTTCTTATATGTTATACAAAGTCAAAACTCTCAACAAATAAATCATACAACAAAGTAATTTGTATAAAATATGAAGCAATTCAGCGATTTAAATAGTTTATTTGCATTTCCTATCAAAATCCAGAAATAACTTCATACATTCACAACACTTTGAATTTCATGGCCAATTTTTGAGTTAAAAAACTACTAATCTTGTTATAATACAACGTCTAATGTAATATAGAATATTTCACAAACCGTATTCTGAAACACTTTTCAAATTACAATAGCGATATTGTGGGAATGTTTTCAGAAAGATTTATTGTTCTATTTCTTATCAAAAACGGTGTGACATCGACAAAATAACCATCGACAAATAACCATCGATTGTTGATTCAGTTCTTGAAATCCTTTCCCTAATTCTTTCGATGTATGAAGCCGGGCATTTTAATATTGCAGTGATGCTTGGTTTCGATTGACTAATTTGAGATAAGGAATATTCATGAAACTTCTAATCTACTTCCATCGTTGTCATTAGAACTCAGAAATCAAAGTTTTTCCCCTCAGAAAGTCTTTCAAAATAAAAATAGTTTCGAAATCCCACCAAAAATAAATTATGACTTCTTTTGCAACCAGTCTACATTTCATCTTTGGTTTTCCTGAACGAGCTTTACTTAATCCATCATTTTATGAACCAATTTTATGGAACTAAATTCATTTGTTATTACATGAAATAATTATGTTTTAAAAAATTCATCATAGGATATTCTAACAATAACTTATCAATTTCCAAAAATTTCTTTAATTGCTCTCTAGAAAAAAAGACGGATTGCGAGACAATTTGATTTGAATGAGACTGTCTAGATCTAAAATATTGAAAGTTTGGAAACCTTGGTCAGATAAAAAATGAAAATGATGAGAATTGAAAATAAAAACAGATCATTTGTAAAATAAAAAAAAACATTTCTCACAATATTTGTCCGAAAATACAATAATAATATTTTATTAATTAAAACAAATAATATACATTAAAACAATATATTTCAAATGTCATGTATAATGTTTATATAAGTTACATAAATAAAAGAGAGAAATTATGGTATTATATAATTAATGCGTATGGTATTCCCCATCACTGATGAAATGCCTTGTAATAAGTCTTATTGTCAGATTTTATTTGTTGACTTTTCACAGAGAGATCCAATCTTTACAAAAGCTTTGGAAATCCTTATATAATTCATTCATTATCTTTTTATTGAAATTAATTGAACAATTTTGAACAATTTTGAAATTAAAATTTCTTGATTTTTGGGGAGTCAAAAACACTACTTATTTTTGATTCAATTTGTTATCCAGTATCATCATAATTTTTAGTTTGACAACAAACCATTTGAGCTTTTACTGGTAGAACTTTCCATGGTAACATCCTCTTTAAGATTTATTTTTTCAATGAAATACATTTTTATCCAGAATCATGAATATCAATGTGAAATTGTTTTTTGAAAACTACAATTCTAAAAAATGAGGAAGGAGATTACCAGCGAAAGACCAGGTATGGAAAGCTTGCATCTCACTACTAAATTTAAAGTATTCTAAATCATATCTAAACATTTTATCTTGGTTAAATTTTCCATGATTTAAATCATTTGAATGCGACAAGGTTGACCTCGGGTTCAACTTTCAACTAATTCAAAATTAGTATCTTTTACTTGTCTTGAATTAATACTTGTAACCTTTCTAATATTTAATCTTAAGAATATATGGAATCTCAGGTTGGCCTCTAGGTATACTCAATTCTTATATGATAGTTGGGACTCCACCGTGCTAAAGGTCTCTGAGCATGAAATTGATTAATAATTCTTTTAGTTAAAAAATAAATTCATTTTTAAAGTGGTCACTCGTTGACTATTCTGACAAAGATTTCAAATTTAAGACAAAAGATATATTGTGATGAAAGCAAATAATCAACAGTGAACCACTGTTTGATTTTATTGGAAAGTGTCTGATAAAAGGTATATAGAATTCTTTGCCCTTGATGGGTTAGGAATCCTAACTTAGGATAGCGGGGACGACATAAAGAACTGAAAAACATAGAACAAAACAAGAGAGAAAAGACAGTGGAATTCTGCATCAAACTACCAATAAAGACAGTTCAAACAGGAGGGATCAAAAACCATTAAACTAAAATCCTGGAAGTCATTAAAGGATTTGACGGACGGAGCAAATTTCATACATTTTACGAAAATTGTGACATTTTAATTTAACAAGTTAACTAACATCAATAACACTTTTTATTATGCAATTGATCATTGAGGTGCAAACGATTTCTCTTATAGCACCTGAAAATTTTTTAAAATAACACAAGACAGTAAAAATGTTAAATATTCATTTTAAAATATTTCAGCAATTGTTCCCATGTTTCGTTTGTAATATTAATGACGGTTTGGATTAATAAAAGCATTTAATTTATATTTCATTTTACAAGAAATCCTTTTCTGGTCGAGTGGGTTTCTGTTGCAGTCACAGTGATGTTCAATCTATTAACAACATTCATTGACATGAAAATTATATATGCAGTCGCTCGACAATTTCTCGCCTGTTACAACCAAATATGGTATCAATTGCATTTGAAAACCAGTAAATCAAGCAGTAGACAGAATTAGAAGCTGCTCCAGGAGCATGTGGACAAAACGATTCGTTTGTATCATATATGTTAGGAACACAGCAATTCCGATTTTGGCGCCGTTTTCATTGCATTTAGCTATAGACAGCTGGTTGAGATGACGAAGAACACTAATTTGTCGATAAATGAGAAAAATTAAATCAAGCCTGGTTATAGATTTAAACAAATATGTTGTTTATTTTATGTGAATTCCTAGTCACTACTCAAATCCTATTGAAACAAATCAAATAATTAATTTCAATTCAAACAAACAAACTTGAAATTAATCAAGATAAATACAATTTATCATAATTGCTATTGAAATTAGTGACTAGTATTGACTATTATCATTATTATTAATATTATTATTATTATTATTATTATTATTATTATTATTATTATTATTATTATTATTATTATTATTATTATTATTATTATTATTATTATTATTATTATTATTATTATTATTATTATTATTATTATTATTATTATTATTAAGAGAGCTTGAAGACTATAAATCAGTAATATATCGATGTTTTTTTGATACTCACGAATTTTCGGCACTGCCCTTTTTCAAGTGAATTTGATCATTATTGCATTTAATAATTGTTGTTGGGGAAAAATAAATTTATTTCGTATTTTATAATAAATTTATTGGTTTAATTATATTTTATTTATATTTTATTTTAATTACCCAAATAATATTTCCTATTTTTTAATTTTATAATTTAATTTAATTTTTAATTTTTTAATTATTTATTTTATAAAAAAAACGTTTTTTATTTTTTATATATATTTTTAATTTTTAATTTTAAATTCAATCTAAATCTAAACCTGAATATTAATTTAAATTGAAAATAATGTCTCAGGAATTTTTTTTATATCAATTTAGTTGAATGTTGATGGACGGTTCTAAGTTTTAATATAAAGAGTCTCTGTGGCTAATCTTTGCAATGAATTTTTGAACGCATCTTGTAACATTTTGCATTTTGTTTCGTGTAAGAGTGGTTTGGCTTATGTACGATGCGTCACATCTTGTGCAAGTAATTTGGTAAATAAAGTTTTTGAGAAGCAGAAACATTTGTCGGAGAATTGGCATATACAATCTCGATAAAATAGGTCTGATGTTAGAGATTTTTGAGACTTACGAAGCTGTGATTTCAAAGGTGCAGCGGTTGTAAAAATTGGGCGAATATGAACTTGCAACTCCATATTGCGAATATAAGCTCTGATTGTATTACATATCCTATTGTTTAAAAAAGTTAAGCGTAGGTATATTACTGGCTTATTGAAATGTACCTTTTGTGTATTATGCGTATTAGAGTTATATTCACTCAAAAGTATTTTTTACGAACTCCTTTGGGTATCCATTTTGTAAAATCCGTGTTTTAAAGTTTTCCAGGGTTTCTTGTTTTTTCGTTTTGTCTGAACAGTTGTTTATTGCTCTTTTTCTCTCTCCTACTAATAGAGCGATTTTCGTTGGAACGTGACTTTACCAAGGAAGAATGTGTCCGCTGTGTAGACTTTTAGTGAATAAATCTGTGTTGAATTTGAGTGTGTTTGGACCTTCAGAAAGACTTATCATGATTGCCGCATGTTGCCGTATGTTCTTAGATTCGGATTGAGAAGATGATTATATTTTTCAGCAATGTTAGAAGATTCTGAACGAGATTCGGTTATTGATTTTTTTGTTTTAAGATGTAATTCAACTTGTCTTCTTAGACATTCAAAAGTAGCATTAGTTATAATTTCAGCTTTGTTAAAATCTTTTTGGTTTGGTGGTGGAACTAAAGCTGGTCCCTTACTAAGAAGATTTTCTTGTGCTTTGGTGAAAATGTGGTTGGATTTGTTTATAAAAGGTTGAGTTGTTTCTAAGACCTTGGTGTTGTTAGATGTTTTTTGAATAAGCTTGTTTAATTTTTATGTTTGAGAAAGCTTAGTTCTTTCGAAAAATTTTGACAATAGATAGTATCTTTCAGTGTTAAATTAGCACAAGGACTTGAGGTCCAATAGTTGATCCTGCAATAACATGCTGAGATGCCAAGTGTTAACCATTCTCTTTCTTGTTTTTCTTTAAGTTTTATTAGCTTGTTGGGATGGAAAACTGGACATGAGTTTATTTATGACTACAAAACCTTTATGTTACGTCTTTTACATTCTTTTAGGAAATATAAATGGGATTTCAGCTTGATTATTTTAAGACTACGGAAGTGGAAATGGTCAATTCGGTGATGGGTGTCAGCCATTATAATATTATAAGAACTTTTTTTTCCAATTTCACTACGAAATAAATTTATTTTTCAGCAACAACAATTATTAAATGCAATAATGATCAAATTTACTTGAAAAAAGGCAGTTTATAGTCTGATTTATAGTCTTCAAGCTCTCTTTTTAATAACTTCAATGGAAAAAATAATCAGTGGTGAAATCGGAGTACAAAGTTCTTATAATAATAATATTATTATTATTATTATTATTATTATTATTATTATTATTATTATTATTATTATTATTATTATTATTATTATTATTATTATTATTATTATTATTATTAAAAATATAATTTAAATAATAAACCACTTTTTAAATATAACAAACAAAAATAAGGGAAACTTTAAAATATTGAAATTTAAAATTATTTAATTTAATAATTTAATAGTTATTTAACCCTTTCGCTGCTCCGCACGTATATTATCGCAAAAAAACCGTGCCACATACGCTCCAAACGAGTATATTCGCATATTGATTCAAAATAGTTTGCTGCTCTGGTGAAAATATTTTGAAGCCAGTCTTCATCTTAGATTATAATAAAAACATGGGGTCTGTTGATAGAAGTGATATGATGCTAAGCTCTACGGAAACTGTTACGGGCACGTAATTTTAAGAAGCAATGCGCAGCGAAAAGCAATCTATATTAATCTATAATAATAGTCTTCAAACTCTCTTTTTAATAAATAAATTCAATGGAAAAAGTAATCAGTGGCGAAATTGGAAGAAATAAAAGTTCTTATATAATTAAATATAATTATAATAATAATTATAATATATATATAATTTAGAAAAGAATATTTAAAAACATTTAAAGCCCAAATATTCGTAGTATTTTTCACATTAATTTTCCATCGACAAATTACACGTTCCAATAATTATTAAAATTTTTTAATATATTTTTAAAATCAAACACCTATTTTTCTCTTACAGTTCTTATTGTACTCACTAATGTTGGTCAATGCTTTCGGTCTATAATATTTTCGAGCTCGATATTTTTTGATTTTCTACATTTTTAAAAGCTTTTCGGAAGTTTTAAACTCCTTTAAAAATGAACTTTAAACGCTTTGTTTAATAGTATTTACTCTTTGTATTCCCATGATGATTTACTCCTTAATTGTTGTAAAATACATGAGGAAATAGAAACCCTCAAATTTCAATGACAATGAAGAGACTCATCTATCGGGAGTTATATACTATATTATATATAGAATAAGGCAGTGATGAAAATTTATGTTACTGAGGAAAATAAATTTCTGATATAGTCATTAAGAAAAGAAATGAAATTTACCTGTACATTGTCTAGATATGTCTTCAAAGTTCCAGATTTTAATCCAAAGCTGTCTGTTATCCTTCTAAAACATATGAGTAAACTAAACTTCTGATTAGATCGACTTAATGTCAACCAATTGGTCGAAGATGCATTAAAAATTAAAAAAACATTTTTGAAAAAATATATAAGTAAAGGTAAAATGTGATACTTCTACTATTTTTCTAACAAAAACTGTTTAGTCAAATATTAATATTATAAAACAGAAAATACAAGTGTCTGTTTGTCTGTCAGTTATAAGAACTAAAACAAGGAAAATGAAAGCAACATCATTGACAGACCTAACTCATTGAACGATAAATTATGATCTATTAACGGAATTGAGTTACAACAAAAAGATTAAGATTGAAAAAGAACTTAAATTTCCTTATATGTTGAAATAATTCGGAAACGAGCTTACCAAGCTGAATTATTTTGTCGAATGTCTTTTAAGAAATCATGATAAACAAAAATCAAGAGAAAAGGTAAAATGCTAAAAATTGCTATAAAATGAAAGCTATAATCATTAATTTTATTGGAAAAATTATATAAAGTTCGGGTGGTAGAGTCAATATCTGGAGAATGGAACATTGAGACTTTGAATCAAAATGAATGGTTTGGTTATTAAAATTTGCGATGACTTTCTTATTGTCTGGACCTAAATCAAACAAAATAATAAATATATTTTTGTACGTATTCAATGTCATACACAAAATAAAAAAAAGTGATTCTCCCAAATGGAATAAACAGAACAAACAATAAAAAAGGAGTAATCTTTCATCAATACAACGTGACACTACGCATATCTTTGTATATTCAAAAATATTTTCATTTGAATATTTTCATACATACACCATATCCATCATACCTTGTACCTTCAGGCTATCATTTATTGTGATGATTCTCAGAAGATCTTTGAAGTGTTTTAAGATTTGTATAAAAGATAATGGAGAAATTTCAAGGAACTGACCATGACTACAAAAATTGAAAATAAAAAATATTAATTAATTGTTTAATAAAAATATCAGACATGTCAACTCTGCATATTATATAAGACAATGGTGGCCAACCCAAATCAATCGAAGGGCCAAAATTTCGGAAAAATACTATCACGGGCCACAATAAATTCATTTAAATAGATATAACTCGTTTTTACGATTCAAGTAAACTTAGAATCAATTTTTTAAATTAAAAACATGCTTAATTCAAATATGAATTCTAAAAAAGACAATTATTGATTTGATGTTTAAAATTGTGTCCGGGCCACATCAAAACGCTTCGCGAGCCACCGGTTGGCTATGGCTGATATAAGATATAGATAACATATTTTTGTGTTTCAGTCAAATTTGATTCTATCAATTTTTACAAAGCATTCTTATTAATTTACTTCCACACTACAAATCGAATAATTAACAGGCCTATGTCAGATAAATTATAACTAGACAATAAATAAGTAAATAAAATTTATTCAAATCTCTCTTTCTGCCGAATCACACCTAACTTTCTGATATCTAACATAAAAGAAAAAAACGGTTACTTACTTACTTACACAATCATCCATTTTCAAGTTCTTTTAAACAATTATTATCAAAACTTCAATAGATAAACGTAGATGACCTCGGTTTGGAATAGTGCAAAAGAGGTAAAAAGAATAAAGTAAACGATATGTCAGCCTGGCTGCATTAATAATGGGCAGATTCTATTTTAAACGACAAGAGAATCCTATTTGTAGCAATGATTCCTATCATCCCATCTGTTGATCTAGGTGACATTTATTTACAATTTCTGTCGCTTTGATTTGAAAGCATTTTTTAAGGAAATATTTTCTTTTTTTTTGTCTCTCGAATATTAGGGAGAAATTTCAACTTGTTTGTCAATTTGTAACGAAGATACGATATGTGACTAAGATAAAATTGAGGCAAAATTCTGGATAATTCTGTTTTATTTTCTTTTTTGTAATTGATTCTGACTGTTTCCATTTGCATATCATCTCAGTAGGGGATATTTATTCTCTATTAGGAATTATTTCCCATTATTGTTTTAATTTAATTAGTTGTGGGAGGGTAGTAATTATTACAATTTGATTATAGTAATTTTAATAAATAAATATTCAAATTAAGCAAATTAGTGATTAAATAGAAATAAATTTATTTATTTACGTTTTTGATTTTGTTATCTTGCAATGGGTCTTTTTGGAACTTAGCATTCAAAGAGAAAAATTACCAAGAAAAGGTTTCGTAACTATTTGGCATAGAGTTTGTGCCACCCAGGTCTATCTTTGAATTTGCTCCCAATAAAATTACATACAATCATAACCCGACAGGTAACCTCATTGGGTCATAATAGCCAACAAATTATAAATGTAATCTATAAAATTGGAAAGATAAACGAACTAAAAATATTATATAATATATGAAAAAAACTATAATTGTAAAAAAGTTACATAACAATATAATATAACAATTAACCCTCTAATTCCCAACTCCGCCTCAAGGCGGACACCACTAAATCCCATATAATACTAAATTCCAATATTGTATAGGTTCGATATCTAACGACGATTATACACTATAAACAACACGTGCATCGCAAGAAATATCTCACGCGACAAAAAATTGAATACAGATTTATTTTCAACGGCATTCGTTTATGTAAGGAGTTTTAGCGCGACAATAAAGAAAATTGGACATTAGAGGGTTAACAACCGATTGTTATTTATTTTTTAATGTTAATACCATTCTACAAGGCTACTCTTCTTGAATGTAAGAACGCGATTTTCATGTAGTTAGGAAAATGATTTCTTAATAATGAGTCTTTGAATCTCCTGAGACATTTTCTTAATTAATTCAGCCTTTAATAGCAGCCTTGCAAGTTTTTTTTGTTAAGAGTTCCACTGAATTCAACGATTTTGAAGTCATTTGGCTCACTAATTATCGCAGAATTCGAATGAACCAGACTTTGGGATTTGCAGATTATTCTTTGTCAACTGACGTAAAATAGAATCCCTTTCACTCATTTATCATATTTCAAAAGTAAAAATTACATGTTAATGCTTAGGACTACCTAATCACAGGATAAGCAGTAAGTTTGACAATAATCAACAATATCAAAACATAAAAATGCCTTGATCAATTCAAATTATTTTTGACAATTTATTTCTTTTTATTATGACAAATTATTAAAAATAAATTTCCTATGCAATATAAATTTTTGATCTTTTCACAATGAAAATAAATGAAAATCAAAGAAAACAGATCAAAGGTTACAAAAAAAAATGAAAGATTATACTGATAAATTATTCACATACAATAATTATCCAAATGTAGTCAAACTTATTAAAAACAAAAAATGAAAATTTTCTACTATGAAATAATCAGTGGTGAGCTGTGAAAAAAACAACAAAGGGCTCGCAAAAAAAAATTTAGGTGTTTTTCGTCCAGAAAAAAATGCTTTTTTTCCGAATTTGCTTTTTTAGTAAAATATAAAAGCGTCCAGGAAATTTTTTTTGATATACAAATGCGGTAAAATTGTTTTAAAAATGTTTACTACCAAAACAATAGAAATTTTAATTTGAAGTGAAGTGCAAAATCACAGTTGAAAGAACAACAAGAGGCTCGCAAAATTTTTAAAAAGTTAACAAGGGGCTCTGACGAGCCCCCGCGGGACATTTATATCTCACCACTGGAAATAATCCTCCTCAATCGATCTGAGAAAATAGTTTGAATGTGAAATCGAAGATTTTGGTGTTTTTCATTTGAATTGTTTGCCTTTTATTTGGTCTTGATTTAATTTTGAAATTTATTTTTTTCCGATCTTTTTATATCTAAAAATTTAAAAATAACTTTTATTGTTTTTGATAATTTTTTTATAGTTATTAAGATTTATTTTGTTGAAATTTCTGCAAGTAGAAAATTCTCATTTTATGTTATTAGGAAACTTGAAACTTGCAGCAAAATTATATTATACATTTTACTAATTTTTTTTACAAATAGTAAAATTAATAATAACAATAACTAACCATTTAATAATCATATTAATAATAATTAAGGTGACCATACGTACCACATTGTGTGGTACAGTACAACATTTTGAAAAGGCGTCCAACATTGTCAACTGCACCACATTTTGTACCACATTTAAGTCATTTCATTAATATATCGATTTAAAAAATTATCAATTTTTTTTTGTAAAAGTTTTAAGTTTACTGGGTTGTTTTAGGTCCTAAAATTTAGGAGTCGATATATTAATAACAAATATATAGATTTTAATTTATATCGCCGGAAAGAACTACAAATAAATTTCTTACAAAACCCTGTTTTCAATTTACATCACTATGACATTTTTGACAGTTTAATATTTTAATTTAAATGCACTTGATAAGTAGGCTGTGTGGCTGTGTTTTAACGTGGAAAAAAATGTAAATAAAAATTCGGATGCGATTTTTCAAACATCAGCTTTATTATTAATTATTTCAACAATAAATTGTCAATTTAATTAAATTGTAAGTTAAAAGTAATAATTAATAAATATTTTATTTTCATTAAAAAAATTCTTGAAGGATAAGCGATAATCATGTCATCAAACGTAAATGTAAAGAGTAAGCGAAGAAAATGTACTTTTACCGTTGAATTAGCAAAGGAATTTCCATATATCACCAAATGTTATAAAGAAAATGACACCAAACTAAAATGCGGCAAATGTTATGGAACATTTTCTATTACTTCGGGAAGATACGACATAAATCGACATTTGCTATCAGAAAAACATAAATCTTCAGTGGCTGCAGCAGCTTCATCAAATATTATTAATAATTATATTATTAGAAACGAATATGGTGAAAAAGAAAAACAGATAGCCATTGCTGAAGCAGTATTTGCTTTCCATACTGTTAATCACAACCATAGCTTCAGGTCGATGGATTGCACGTCCAAAATTTTGAGAAAATTATTTGACAACAAGTTTAAGTCTGCCAGAACAAAAACGGAAGCTATAATCAAAAATGTATTTGCTCCATATTCAATTGGCTTAATTCAGGCAGAAATGGAAAAAACATTTTTTTTTCTATATATTCTGATGCTTCCAATCACAAAGATATTAAACTTTTCCCAACATTAATTCGTTATTTTGATTGGAAAGAAGGAATTAAAATCAGAATGCTAGATTTTTTAACATTACGAGGTGAAACTGCTGAAATGATAGCAAATTCAATCATTGATATATTAAAAAAATTTAATTTATCTTCAAAATTGGCAGCTTATTGTGCAGACAATGCAAACACCAATTTCGGAGGATTAAAACGAAAAGATGGTAAAAATGTTTTTACAATTTTGAATAAAAATTTAACAATGATTCATCCGAATTGTGGTTGTTATTTGTTCACAACCAAGCAGCACTTTTTGAAAATACAATAATAATAAAATTAATTGTGTTATCACTATTATTATGAGAGTTTAGAACATCTATGTCAAACCTTTTTAATAAGGGGGTCACAACTGAATTTATTTTTTGAAAATATAAACCTACGGGTCAAGTATTATTTTAACTATTGAAAAATTTTAAATAAATCATGTAAATATAATATGATTTTATTTATTATACATTAATTAGATATATTTTCGAACACATTCGTATGAATATTATTTTATAATTAAAAAAACAAAACAACTTGTGGGTCACTTGAATTCGTTGCGTGGGTCATAAGGTCGCCGTTGCTGGTTTAGAATTTTATAGACTGTAATTTTAAAATGTGAAAATTTTAAACATAAAATTTATAAAGAAAAAATCAACGAAGAAAATAATTAAGGATTTTTTTTTAAATTTAAGAATAATATAGTATAATTGAATTTTAAATTAATGTGATTTTAATTTATAGACTGAATAATTTATTAAATTGTCTGTTTTTAAATAAAACTTTATTAATGATGTTATTATTATTATTCGTTAAATTTTAAAGCTATAGAAACTAATAATAATAATATAAAGTGATAATTGCTTGGTAGCAGCATTAATTAAATTTAAAAACAATTAAATGATAATTTAAGCATTTTGATGCGAATAATATATTTAATATAAATGAAAAAATGTTCGACTGCAAGATAGTCCTTTTCCTTTTTCAATAAACGAGATCAGAACACAATCCTACTGGAGTTTTATACTTATTGATAAACATATTGCGTACTTTACAAGAATTTAACACAATTGTATAATTTAAATCCACAACTGCTTGCTGATTTTCTCTTATATAATGTAAAAGATTCTGATTTCGTCAATTCTAACACAAATTTAGGCTCATCATCCTGACACTCGCTATTTAATTTATTTGACTCACTATCTAACTCACCTACACCAAATAAATTACAGTCAGACATTTTCAAACATGAATTCTTATAATTTTTAATAAATTTATCAACGGTCTCTTTTAGAATTATTTATAAAAAGGATTTTGAATATCCCTTAATTCCTTCACCTTATTTATTGTAAAATTGAATTCAAAAAAACTTTAGGAAGAAGTATATAGACCAATATCAGTTGGTTTTCTATAAATCTGTCTCATAGTATTTCTCTTTGCTTTGTATTAACAAATCCAAGAAAGTAAGTTAGGATCTCCGTTTCACAAACAGGCTACAAACATCAAAAGAAACCATGATTATGATTATTATTATTATGTTTATTATTATTATTATTATTATTATTATTATTATTATTATTATTATTATTATTATTATTATTATTATTATTATTATTATTATTATTATTATTATTATTATTATTATTATTATTATTATTATTATTATTATTATTATTATTATTATTATTATAGGAAAAGGTTTCGCAGAAAACGAATTGAATATAACAGCGATTTTTTCATCAGCACATATCAAACTTACTTGTTCAACTAAAATAGAGACCGGAGAACGCTTTCTGATTCTTTTAAAGTGTCCTTTCACGGATTCTGGGGTGTGTTTTACAGATTGCGACGCACATCTTGCTAAAGATGGAAGCTCATTAAAACAAATTATTATCAAATGTGACAAGAACTTAACTTCTGATACATTATCCGTAATTTATCAAATTAACGCAGCCAAGGTTACTGTAACTGGTGATTGGCATTGCGTCTACAGAGGGGAGAAATCTAAAAAGATTTCAATATCGAAATATGAAATTACAACAGTAGAAACTAAAACAACCGTAGCAATTGCAACAAAAGAAAATCTTGTCAAAACTAAAGAAATACTTAGAGACAAACAAACCAAAAGAATCCCAAGTAAAATTTATTGAATTAGGTTAAAATAATTTATGATTTTGTTATAAAATATGTAAATAATTGGAAGCAAACTTCAATTGATGGTATTTAAACATTTAAATCTTCATCAGTCATTAGAAGAGAGTCAATACTTAAAGTGCATATCAAAGACGGTGTGTTGCCTTTAAAATATTAAGGTCTATTATATGTATTATGTTTAGAGTAAGTAGTAATTTTGTGATGATATTTATTAAGTTTCGGCGAGAATTAGCCCGTTTACTTGTTTTCAATAGAAAAATCAAGCAAACCCCCCAAAAAAGAATTAATTTATTAATTACAAGAAAACACACCCCACCTATAACCCTCGAGATTAATCTAAACTATGATGATTGGTTACTGGCTTTTGCTTAATTCATGTCGTTAATATGCGCTCTCGCTTTTTGCCAAAAACGGCAAATTTCCTTATCGTTCTTATTTATATAAATTGGTTGTCACCAATCATCATGGTTAATTGCTCCTATTACTTCCACTCTTTGGACCCAATAAACAATTTGGTAAATTCTTCGCACAATCAAATCCATCGTGAATTAGAACTTCGATTTTGTTTTTGAGATTTGAAATCTTTTTAATAATTAATTTCGGATACTTTTCTGCTTCATTAGCTGGTTCAGTCTTCAATTAATAAATCCTTTAATTAATAAATCCCTTATAGTTGCGCTATCATTAGTCACAGTTACATCTCATTTACTTTCCTGAATCATCTTTTCCATTCTGAAAATAGTAAACAAGAGAAAAGGCTTGGCAAAATCTTTATTTTCAAAACTTGCCAACAAAAAAATCCAACTTTTAGAAAAATTCCCGAAAAATTCATCGAAAATTCCAACACAAAACAAAATTAATAAAATCAAGAAACATTGTTCGCATCTGTGTGCGCACACAGACCTGACAATTAACGTCAGGATTGACCACAATTTTTGAAGTAATTCCTTCTAAAATGATTTAAATAACTTATCAACTTGTTAACTCTGAGATTTTCACAATAATTGATAGGTTTTCTTTAAATAATAAATGAGATTAATTAATTAATTAACTTGTTTTTTTGTTCTGGTCTCTCACAAAGATTTCCTATCGCTTTAAAATAATTCGAATTCAACTTTAATTTTACCCCTGGTTACAAATCTCTAAAATAAAATATCACCGTTTTACATGTCTCACTTGTTCTGTTCATTTTTATTCTGTTATTACGGCTATTATACATTCAGCGTCTAAAAGCGTTTTACTTGAAAAAAGTCTAAAGTAAACAAAATTCTGGTTTATTATATTCTGGTTTATTGATAATGAAAACTGGAGGAACCGGTTTGGAAAATCAGAGTTCCTATATTACTGGAGGCTGCAATAAATGGGGAATGGAATCACTCTCTCCTAAAAAGTGTCCCCATTACCGAACCAGGAAAGCAATAAAAATCATTGTTCTACATGAAAAATTTATATGTTGTTACGCAATTATAATGGCTCGTAAAGGGTGGATTTACTGTCGAATTAGAAACGCAAATAAATTCAAAATACGCATAATTAAAAAAAAACAAAATTGACAATATTGGATGGTGATGATGAATGCCTGTCCTAACTAAGTCAAAATCTTAATTCTGTCACTATCTGTCAATCATGGGACAGTATTCATATTGACATTAAAAGCTTTTAACTTTACATTTGATCTGTTATTTAGGACTTCGTTTCTCTTCATTCTTTCACACTATTGATCAATGCAGTATGAGTATATAATAAAAATGAAGATAAAAATATATTTTATTTAAATTAGTCAAAACAAATATGCGTGGAACTTAATTCATTAATTTAAACAAATTAAAAACTTTTTAAAATTCGTTTTTTTCTATTTTCGTTCCGATATCTTTTGACGTTTTATTTTTTAGATAATTTTTATACATCACCTTTTCAATTAATCATATATTTTTCATGATTTATTGCATTTCTGTGAACATTGTTGATTTATTATTTTTGATTTGTTTTAATAGTTTTTATTAATTATGAGCTTATTTCTTGCGTTGGTAATATTTTGCTTTATATATTTGTCATTTTATTTATTTTTTCCTAACCTGAATTTTGTATCATATTTTGTTTAAAGCACGCATTTGTTTAGTAGCAATTATTTTTTCACAAAAATAGGTAAAAAGAACCCTGAGAAAAGAACCTTAAGAACCTTGAGATTGTAGTTTTAGATCCCAAAGTATCCCCAAGTATTCTTATACTTTTTCTTTTACCAAAAAATAGTTAAAATCTTTATGTAATAGAGTAAATGATTAATTAGCAATTAGTTTCTGAAATATTTTATTATAGATTAAAATTAATATTTTTGTTTTAATGTATTATTTTTACAAATAAATAAACGATATAGGTAGACTAGATATTCTTCAAAGAATTGTCATTGTGAGCCCAAGGACAATTTTTCAGACATTACGGCATTCAGAAGCTGAGGTCGGCTATGAACCACTAAATAAGTTCAAATAAATAAATAAATAACTATATAAAATCATGCAATCATCAATTTCTGCTGTTATGATATGAAACTACAACTAGAACTACATCAATCATGGGGAAGATTTGACATTTAGGAAGAAAATGTAACGATTAATGACAGAATATTATCTGATAAACGTAGGGAAAATCTCAATGTTTAAGTTTAGTAATAAAAACTGGAAATGGCAAAGAAAGCATCAGTGATCAGTATCAAATGAGTGTTGTGATGTACAATTAATTTATATATAAATTATATATACATATATACAAATACTAGTGCTGAAAGATCTCTCCTTACAGATCTCTCCTTACATACTTCCAGACAGTTCATGTCAGGTGGCACAATCAAAGGGATCTGTTTGTTTCGCGTTGCATGCCAATTAAATCTTTGAAGTTTCTCTTGTAATTAATTCAAATCAAATGATAATTTCATTGCATTATAAAGAAAGTGCGCGGTGTTCTGGCTATCATTTGATGGCAGATTTCTGGTAAGGAATCTCCATTCCTGAGTTAATTGGCTTATTAATAACCTTTTCATCAAAAAGCAGATTTCAGTCAAGACTTTTTCGATTTTTGTTTTCCACTTTCAAATTTTTTTGATGATGATTTCCATCTATTATATTAATTAATGATGAAAACGATAATAACAACAACAACAGTAATAATAATATTAATGATAATAAATAATTAAACATATATGGTATATATGAAAGCATTACTCATAAATTCGTTTTACGATATATTTTGACAGTTTTTCTGTTATCGACAGGTAGGATAGAAAAACTATAATTTAAATAATAAATCATTTTTAATTTGTAACAAATTTATCAAAAGATTTTAAAATATTTTAATTATAATTTTTTCTTAGTATAATTTATAATTTTAACATTTTTAAAATTTTTAAAAATTGAAATTTAAAATTATTTAACTTAATAATTGGATACATCGAATACATCCAGAGAATACATCTCTGAGAGAAACTTTTGAGCCGATTATACAAGTATTTAATTCTACAACAAAGTTCAAAGAGTCATATTTAGCAAAATCCCCTTTGTCAACTTTCTCGATTATCATTGATGAATCAAACGGAAATTTACAACGCCAATAAGTGAAGGGTTTCTCAAATGGTGAGTAAAATATTGAAGACAGTCGTTGTGGTGCTTAAGAGCAATATATATATATATATATATATATATATACATTTGGTTGCCAGAAGTTGAAACTTTCAAGAGAACTATTGTGGAAAATGAAAAAATGAAGAGAAGAAAGAAAGAGACTCGAAAAAGGTGAAAAATTGAATTGAATTAAATAATAAACTAGAGACGAAAAGAAACCAAGCGGTTATCCAAATCAGATTTTGTAGTAATAGTAACAGGGTGATATCCATTGGGTGTCTACTTCATCGAGACCAATTGTCCAGTGTGCTGAGTTTGGTTTGAAATGAAGTTAATTTGTTGGAATTCAAGTTTTATTTGCTTAATTATTGAACATATTGAACATAAGGAGCCAGATCGAGAGCTAATTTTGTTTCTAAATCCGAAACTTGTGCATTCAACTTCTCTAGATGCATGTGGCAAAAATGATTGAGGTATACATGTCTTATTTTGGCGAAATGTTCCAACAGTAGCTTAGACAACAAAAGAGTTGGCTAGTTCGTAGTTTGTGAAATAGTTATCGAATGTTATGTTTCGATTTGAACGATGAAACGGTATGCATAGTTCTTCAACAACATTTTAGGCTAAATTTAATGCTCTCGTGTTACCCTCTTTGTGAAATTTAAGTGTTTCTAGATAATTTATTTGATGAGCCTTTCGAATTTATCTGTCCGTTATGTTATTTTTATTTTATTTTTCGAAAATACGTTATTTTGAAACTTTGAAATAATTCGAATGTTTTTTTAAGAAAATTCATGATTTGTTAAAAAAATGTGAAAAAAAATTAAATTTGAATTAGTATTTCAATTTTGGTTTACGTATAGTTAAAATAAAAGAGTCTAAAAGACTCTTTTGTCCGGTTAAAGGTTAACAAATTATTAAAATCCGAACAATTCGAACCATTTCGGAGCATTAACTCATCAACATTAATTTAATAGAATACTTTAGCAGTACGGTTACTACGAATTAAAAGCAAGACATCAAACTAACGCTATATAAAACTTCATAAAAAAAAAACTGGTGAATTTGAATATTTTTGTTGAGAAAAATGTTATCTGCACTATGTGACAACTGAATATAAACATAATTTTCAGGTCGGTATTCAAACACAATTTCACAATCAGTATCGAAAGCAACGTTTATGATATTTTGCAAATCATGAGTATTATTAGAGATATACTTTTGTAATAAATGCATCTAAATCTCATTATCACAATGACAGCGTTTGCACATTCTATCATCAATATTTCTGTATTTTTTTGCAAGTTTAGCTAGAGTGTTTGTTCATGAACGATAAATACATCTCCATGGACCTTCTGCCAATTCTCCTTTAACTATCGCGTTATTGATGCTAGGAGATAGTGACGCACTAAATATTACTAGTTTTCCATTTTGTAAAATGAGAATCACAGAGGACAAAGGACAAATTCTACCGCTTGTTACTAACTTACCACTCGTACTAACCTATCAATGACCACATCAAAGGTCAATAGCTAATTTATCGATGTACTGGCCATACACGCGTACAAACATGATAACTACGGTCGCACTTTAGTGTTATTCCATCCCAACCCACAAGCAGTGGGATTCCACTACAACCGAGACCAAAATACAATGCCATGGCCACGAACCACGACTACGATTACTAAGACAAATACGATAGAGACAGCTACTTTTAAAATTTATTATTAAAACAAGTTTTTTATTTTTCCATGTTAAATAGTTAAACTTGTAACCCGTCCTTCAAATAGATAATGCTCTAAAGAAACAACTTTTCTGTTATAAATATCACATGTGACAAAAACAACTGTCTCAAAAAATATTTATTTTTAAATTTTTTCTAGCATAATTGGTCTTCATCGGTGTTCCTTTCTCCGGTATTGAAATCACAAAATAGAATAAAATAACCCCAAAGTGGTCTGAATAGTAATATGAATTATTATGTAATACTTATTTACTGCATTTTATGTCAGTTGGCGACAAAATAGCATGAACCTTTATGTAAAAATCATTGACCGATTTTTATGAAAATTTCAATTTATAACATACAAAGCTTGCTGATTCAAAATGTAATAAAAGTAAATGTTAAAAAATAATTTTTGAAAAAATGAAAAAGTCACCAATACTGGGATTTGAACCCTCAACCAAACAAAATCATCAAAAATCAAAATGTGAAATCACCCACTGTACTATCAATTTCAGAAATATTCTGTATAATTTTATTCTATATGAAATAATATTAAATTATTAATTTTTGAAAAAAAATAACTCATACTAGGATTTAAATCTCCGGCGTCATAAACACAGTACTACAGTATAAATGTTATATAAAATTCATACCACTTGAGGTTAAATAATAATAATAATAATAATAATAATAATAATAATAATAATAATAATAATAATAATAATAATAATAATAATAATAATAATAATAATAATAATAATAATAATAATAATAATAATAATAATAATAATAATAATAATAATAATAATAATAATAATAATAATAATAATAATAATAATAATAATTATAATAATTTAATATAATTAATTTACAATTACAATGAAAAGTACAAGTAAGACATGCATATTTCGGTGGCCGGAAAAAATGTCACCCGACAAAATGTCACGGAAAAAATGTCACGGACAAAATGTCGTGGACAAAATGTCGTGGACAAAATGTCGTGGACAAAATGTCGTGGACAAAATGTCGCGGACAAAATATCATGGTATTAATGTTGTTGATAATATACCATTGCGACATGTTGAGTGTGATCAGTACCTTTGCGACTAATACCCATAATGGGACAAAATATTTTGACGGATAAACTCTGAGTATGTATATTTTGTCCACGACATTTTGTCCGGTGACATTTTGTCCTAGAACCCGTATTTCAAATACAAAATTTATTATAATAACATTCTTCCTCTGGAAACTCTACTGTCTTCATTAGTGGCATTGATTCCTAAATAATGTCTGGATGCAAAACCTTCGTTTTACCAACCTATTGACGTTTATCATCGTTGTTACTAAATGCAACTTTATAATTTTTGAATGCAAAGAACTTCTGATTTTCTCGTCCTTATTCTTGTTTGAAGAACTGAATAAATTGTATCATTTCAATAGCAATCAAAATAAGGCTTTACCTCTGTTTCTAACAATGAAACAGCCTTAGCTTTCAAATTAATAGTGTAACACTTTGGTCGTAAGAAAAAAAACATTCCTTATTACCAAGTTCTTTACTCTCATCTTTGAATATACCAATGATAGAATCACGATTTATTGAATAAAATGGATGACTAGAATTATAATTCGAAGTGTCCAAAAGATTATCCGAAATCATTGCTGGTTAAAGAATCTGAAGTTCACAGTTTTTAATATCAAGAAAGAAAGAGTCAGTGTTTCCAGCAACAATATCAATCTCACAGTTAAAAAGATTCCAAACAATGACTCATTCAATGCATCATGGGTCGGTGAATATTTTGGTATGAGTTATGTGTGTGATAAGTTAATGTAGAGATATAACAGAGGCAGTAATAAAGATATTGCAATTACAAATTTTTAACTTTCCAGAAATCCAATGAAAGATCCCAATCCGCCACTATTCAAAATTTTTCAAACTATTTTAAACCTAATTTTTATCAAAATTTTCAAAAACTCATATTATTAGTCATTTTAATAATCAAATGTTTGTCAATAATGCACTTGTATTGCACATGTCTTTATTAATCATACATATGTATTGTACATATCTTTGTCAATCATACATTAAGACTCATTATTACTATATTTATTATTTTTATTATTATTTTTATTATAAATATAAATATTATTATTATTATTATTATTATTATTATTATTATTATTATTATTATTATTGTTATACAATAACTATCCAGATTATACGTTATTTGTATAAATAATGAGTTCTTGACAATACATTTTTTTAAAGTGAACCAAATCAATTTTATTTTAACTTTAATCAATGGTTTAATGACAAATGATGAAGAACATGAAATAGTAACAAGTTTCCGAACTCTGGTATCCTATGCTGAGAAGATAACTTGAAGAAAAACTTAATGATTATTTTGATATTTTAAATCAGAAATCGATTAGAGCAAAGGATTACCGTTTGAAACTGTTACTTTGTTCTCTTTTCGAATCAAGCATGAACTGGTTACGTGTCATAGTGGCTTTCATGTATATGAAGCAGATTCTTTTCGAATGTCAATCTTTTTATGAGAATAATTACAAATTGTCAATTAAAGTAAATTATTTTATAATCTATATAAATATTAACTATTATTTTTAGATAATTCAGAGTGAAATATACCCACGGATTCTTCAAAATTAAAAGAAAATTAAAGTTAAAAAAATTGATTTTATTTATTGTCTATCCCAATTGAATGAATTTTTAAATTTACTCATTTAATTTTCTAATTTCCCCAATAAAAATTTATCCGTTTAAAACCTCAGCATAAATGGATAAAAATTCATCTTTGGTTATATCGTCTCTTTCAAATTTTATATTATCTGCAAATTGGATTTTTACACTACTCATTTTATTAATTTTCTCTACAAGTCTTGTAATAATCCTATCAGTTAATGTTTGATTAAGATAAAATTTATCAAATTTCAATGCCCTACGAGATCCCTTTAAGTTTAATTCTATAGTGGGCTCACTACCTAATTCGACAGATCCACATATTTGAACATCCTCGTCTTCGTCATAATTTCACTTTTAATTATAGTTTTTGATATTTTAGGCGTCCCATAATTTATACCGATATGAGCTTTTCTTTTAATAACCCTAAAGTCATCAGTC
The DNA here is from genome assembly GCA_959609185.1 of Schmidtea polychroa. Classification (NCBI taxonomy): domain Eukaryota; kingdom Metazoa; phylum Platyhelminthes; order Tricladida; family Dugesiidae; genus Schmidtea; species Schmidtea polychroa. The sequence continues at coordinate 73,999 of CAUHTR010008110.1, forward strand.
TTATAAATAGATTTAAATAATTCTATTTTATCTATATTATATAGCATTAAATGATCCTTGTGTCCAAGAAAGAAATCAGAATCGAGTTTGGTATGGTAAGTTTTGCAATTTGGATATATAAAGATTTCAATGCCATTAAACTTATGACGATAACAAATTTTGTCATTAGTTCATGACATTTATCATTGTGATTCATACATGAATTACAATAAATTAGGGAAAGTGGATCTATTTATATATAAAACCAATATAATGTAAAATTGAATATTAAAATTGTTAGACGTAATTAAATTCAAATCTTCTTCAAACATTTATTTTTATAACAACTTCAAAATTGTGCCGTTTACTAGCGTATTTAAACACCGAAAATTCATAATTATTATTATTAATGTAATTACTGGTCATACATTTAATTGATTTAATTACTATAATTTAATATAATATGATATAATTTAATATAGAATTTAAATATAAAAATTTAACAAAAATAATTATTTCTACTAACTGATCTCACTTCTACCATTTAACCATAATAATTTTATATAGAGATTAACTAACTCCTTACAAAAATATTTTATTAAATCTTATATATAAAACTCTAAATATGTTTGTGGGTTTGTTTGACACATTTTGCTGTTCGCATAGCATAAACTGCTGCAGCTAGATGAAGATTTACAGGGACGTATATTTGATACCAAAGCTGTAAACTAAAAAAGTAAGTTTTTCGATTCCTCGATATGGAGATATAAATGGAGATGGATAAATTGAAGAGGAGAACGAATAATTAATTTTATGGACGAGGTATGTTAGGAAGGTAGATAATTTAATATTTTAACTGAGAATTTCCCCGGAATTTAAGCATTAAAAATCTTCATTGTTGAATGACAATGAGATTCTAAATCTACAAATGACAAGGAAGTAATTATGAACAATTCATTTTTAATTAAGTTAGTTTATGGTAACATGTGAATCATTGAAGTCTATGACAGAGAATACAATTCGTTACCGAGTTAAGTTTTTGTATACCATTAACTAAAATTTCTCCAGACTTTATTTCAAATAGGAAGCTTCAATAGTATTGCTACACAATATTTAATCTCAAAAACTCTTTATATTTTAATTTGTAACTATTAATATCATGTTAATTATAAATAATGTGAAAAATGTAATTTATTAATGTATTAAAACATTAATTAATCAGAAAAATATAACCGTAGCGAAGCACGGGAATACGACTAGTATTTGTATAAATTATAAATTATTACATGCTTTATATAATAATGAAAAGTTATTCAAAAGGTTTATAAATTATCAAATTCTAACACTTCAATAAAAAGTTTGAACTCCTATAATTTTATGTAATATTAGAGGTCACATAAATTGTATAATTTCATTTAAATAATTAATAATAATAATTATAATAATTATTAAAAAATCTTACAAAGTAAGAATTCTAAATAAAAAGTTAATTGAAATAAAAATTAAAATTAAAATCTTAGCATTTTGTTAATAGTTGGATATATGTGAAAAGTGACCAAAAATTGAATGAACACATCTTTATATATAAACTAATCTACCAAATTCATTTTCGAAAACACTAATATCAATAAAATAACTAGACATTTTATAAAACATTTATTTAAAATCAATACGTTTATACATTGAGTTTAGCCAAACAAGACAATGTTGAGCGCAAGTTGTTGTTAAAGAATTTTGATATCGATGTTTATTGTATACAATTGGTTTACCAATTGTTTGTAATTTACTAACTGAAATAGCTGGATAATAGAATTCCATTGTTTCGAAAACACGTATCTTGTTTGTTTTTATATATACTGTAATTCAATGCTTTTTGGATTTTTGAAAGCCCATACATTTTAGCTGGTTGCAACCCAATTGGGCGAATAGTTTTGACACCTCTTCAGTAATTTGTTTTTTTATTAAGCTATTCAATATTTCTTTTAACGAATGATCATCGTTAAAAGTTGGAAATATACAATTTACTGAGAAATCTCAACTTACAAAAACTGAAGAGCATTCTAAACATCATTCAACTTATTCACATATATATCATGGTCATAATTACCAATAATTTCCTTTGTTAAATTTTCATTCACTGATGTATTTTTTAGCTAAATTTTATTAAAGCGAAAAATTATTATTACAGGGTTTCCATGATAAAAAACTATATTGTAAAATATAAAAAACTGAAGAGCATTCTAAACATCATTCAACTTATTCACATATATATCATGGTCATAATTACCAATAATTTCCTTTGTTAAATTTTCATTCACTGATGTATTTTTTAGCTAAATTTTATTAAAGCGAAAAATTATTATTACAGGGTTTCCATGATAAAAAACTATATTGTAAAATATAAAAAACTATTTTATAAATAAAAAAGAAATTGGAAAAACATGGATTATAATATAATTGATGTAAAAAAATAAATACCCACTTTAATACCCACATCATTAAATCCTTTTTTTTCGTACAAGTTGAGGTTACATGACAAATTAACAATAAGTTTTTTAATTTTTTGATATTAAAGATATTATGTTTATATAAATAAATAAAAAAGAGATTCTATAAAATAGTGTTATTGTTTTTTTGTGGTTAATAAAATCCAAAAAATAATTATCAATTTATATATTTCTAAAACCGCAGTTATTATTGGAGCGAATTATAAAGGATATTTTATGATTAAACTTATTTTAATTTTTGATAAAAATGTTTAATTTAATTTACTAAATTAAATTTATGTTTTTTCAAAATATTTTAAACAATCAAAACTCTGTTTTTAAGCATATTAATTTTAAGCCAATGAAAAATAATTTAAAATATTTTCCCATTTATAAAAAAAGAAAAATTATATTATTTTGAAAATTCATTTATTGGTGTTTACACAAAAACTTTGAAAAGTTAGTTTTAATTGTTGCATTTTAAAGGTGGAATTAAATAACGTATATTACCAAATAGTATCACTACACCTAATAGTATCATTAATACTACACCATAACTAAATTCATTTATATTTAGTGATACTATTTAAATAATATCACCATATTAAAACATTGAAATAAATGAATGGAAGAATTCAGAGTCTGTTGAGTATACAAGAAATGGGAATCCAAAACCACCAACATTTTCATTGGTCAATTCGTGGGTTAGGGAATCTTGGGATGATATGAAAATCGAAACTCTTAAAAATTCAATAACAGCAGCAGGTTTTAGCGAAAATTATGAGGATTGGCATATTGCCAAACACGATGTATATGAAGTGGAGTTCTGTAAGGCGTGGATTTCTTCAAACACCGAATCCCGATTAAATAACGAGTCTATACTTGATGAAAATGATTATTATGAGGACGTTGAGTATTTGGATGATGATGATGAATAAATTTTTTGATAATTATCTAAACTTATTTTTTATTAAAATGACCAAAGCAGTAAATAATATCACTATATTTTTTTTTGATGATATTATTTTTATAGTATCACTGATACTATTCGGTGATATCCGTTATATTAAGTCTATATATAATAATATTTATATTTTATAAAATAGCTTTTTATTTTATAATATAGTTTTCTTACTTTACAATATAGTTTTTTATTATCATGGAAACCCTGTATTATTATTATTGTTGGTTTTATGATACTAAAAAGTCGACCGTTGATTACCCTGACTCCACTTGTCCCAAAATTGAAAAACACAAACACCCAACGTATATAGTAAATTTAGAATTCTAAATAAATGATAAAAACTTTTAGTTAACTACGACTTTGTTCACAATTCCTGATCTAACTTCGCTCTGGAAAGTCTCGACCTTGTGCGATTTAAAAATAAGTTTTACCTTTTTATTTGATATTCCGCTTTCTGATCCGAACTCCTTTAATACTCCTTTTTTTAACTCTTCAGTTCCCTTTTCAGTTCTTGACATTGTTCCTCAAATTCCTAATGTGGGTTTACTCTTCACTACCTGAGGCTACTGCACATTATCTGAATTTGAAGTTTCCTTATTATACTCCCGTAATCGTTGTAATTGCTCCGTTTTTGACCTAATTGGTTTTGACTTCCTTAGTTATTGTTTCGACCAGTCAGAGGGGGATTGTTGTAATGGTTTTTACAATTGATTTTTGTAGGAATTATAATTTTGTAGAAATTATTAATTTTTGTGATTTCTTGTTTATCTGGGTGGAATTTTTGAATCGATAGAATTCTGGAAGTGTGAATTCTTTGTGTAATTTTTTGGTTTATCGGTTATTCGAAATGAATCTAGAAATGAATCCAGAGTGTGACTATTTAGTCAAGTTTCTATTAATTGGAGATTCTGGTGTGGGAAAATCTTGTTTATTACTCAGACTTGCAGATGATTCTTATACTGAAAATGGTGAAACTATGAAATTGCAAATATGGGATACAGCAGGTCAAGAAAGATTTAGAACTATAACCTCGTCTTATTACAGAGGAGCTCATGGAATTATTGTTGTGTTTGATGTTACCGATCAAGATTCGTTTAACAATGTTAAAAATTGGCTTAATGAAATCGATAGATATGCAAAAAGAAAAGTTCCCGATAAAATGATTGAGAAGCGTTCAGCTACGAGATTGTTTAACATTACTGAAAGTACTGGAGGTGTCATGATTGGTATGATTTCTGATTGTCGATCTCAAGTATGTCGTGCACAAGTGGAAGCAGCTCGATTTAAATCTAAAATTGGATACGCAATGCCTTGTGACATAATATGTTGTTCAATGATGGCATTATCTTATGATATTGAAATGGACAAACGGTTATTATTCAAAACTGATCCACGTGCCCCTTTGGAGGAGAATAAAATTGTTATACCATTTCTTGGACTTATTCAGTTATCGTTCTCTAATTAGTTTTTCTGTTGACCCTTTTAGTAATTCCCTTTTTTTATTTACCCTCGTTTATCGATTGTTTAAATAATTGCCCTCTAAATTCCCAGTTTGTTTATTCTCCCAAATTGCCGCGCTCTGGTTTCCTTCATCGATCGGGTTCTCCATTGGCTCGAACTTCCCATTAGCTCTGGATTTTCATTAGCCAATTAATTAATTAATTAATAGTTTGTGTTTTTCCACATTTGCCTGTTTTTCAACCCCTTCGAAACATTTTATAACAATTTCTTGCTCACTGTCTTCTTCACCATTCCCTAATCTACACCTCTCCTGTTTTTCAGCTTCAATTTCGATAACATTTCACTTATTCCAATTCCTCAGATTTGAGCATTTTTCCATGTCGTGTCTGATTGTACCCTTTTATAGTTCTGCTTTCGTCATATCTTTCTTTGCCATTACTTGTCTGCTTGACCACCATTATCTTTCGTTCAATTTCAGTTTTCTTTTTACTCGAAATTATTCAATTTAACATAATTTAATAATTTACTTTTACAACCTCAACATTATTATTATTATTATTATTATTATTATTATTATTATTATTATTATTATTATTATTATTATTATTATTATTATTATTATTATTATTATTATTATTATTATTATTATTATTATTATTATTATTATTATTATTATTATTATTATTATTATTATTATAGGAAAAGGTTTCGCAGAAAACGAATTAAATATAACAGCGATTTATTCATCAGCATATATCAAACTCAGTTGTTCAACTAAAATAGATACCGGAGAACGCTTTCTGATTCATTTAAAGTGTCCTTTCACGGATTCCGAGATGTGTTTTACAGACTGCGACGCAAATCTTGCTACAGATGGAAGCTCATTAAAACAAATGATTACCAAGTGTACCAATACCTCAACGTCTGATACATTATCCGTAACTTATCAAATAAACGCAGCCAAGGTTACTGTAACCGGTTATTGGTATTGCGTTTATAGAGGGGAGAAATCTAAAAAGATTTCAATATCGAAATATGAAATTCCAGCAGTGGAAACTAAAACAACCATAACAATTGCAACAAAGGAAAATCCTGAGAAAACTGAAGAAATACTTAGAAACATACTAGCCAAAAGAATCCCAAGTAAAATTTATTGAATTAGGTTAAAATAATTTATGATTTTGTTATAAAATATGTAAATAATTGGAAGCAAACTTCAAGTGATGGTATTTAAACGTTTAAATCTTCATCAGTCATTAGAAGAGAGTCAATACTTAAAGTGTCTATTAAAGACGGTGTGTTGTCTATGAAATATTAAGCTCTATTATATGTATTACGTTTAGGGTAAGTAGTAATTTTGTGAGGATATTTTTATGTTTCGGTAGGAATTATCTCTGAATTCGTTTCTTGTTACTAACTGACAACTCGTACTGTTGACTCGTAATGACCAATCAATGTCCACAATGAAGCTGAATAGTCACCGTGTTGATCACGAACCACAAGTAGTGCTACCCTTCATTATGGCATCATTAGCTAAAGATGCCAAAACTCCTTCCAACTTTCTTTTTAACTGCTTCTGAATTCACTGAATTCACAATGGTTTGTAAAAATATCTTTCCTTTTAATTATGCCACAAGTTTTAAAATATAAAAAAAAGTGGCAGACTTTTTTTATATTTAAATAAATAATGTCCTTGTATTATGCAAATATTCTCACAAACACCAGATTCATAATGTACAACAACAAATCATATTTATTAGGAGGTTCATCCTGTAAAACATTAAAATCAGTTTTTGTTTCCATAAATTTTATTTCAATAAATATCAAAATCAAATTATATCTTCTTTAATCTTTCTTATTTAAACAAATTTTCTACGAAGATATTTTTAATTAAAATATCTTCTTATTTTGTTTTTTTTAAAAATTAATCTAAACTTTAATTTTTAAAATTTTCAATTTAAAAATTTCTTCATCATAAAACTTCCTCATAATATTCATTCTCATATTCAACACATCCAAATTCATACACATGTATTACAACTGCATTACAACACATAATGTCATAATGGATTATTTACATATCTCAAAGCTGGAAAGATTTCATGTTCATATATGCAATTAGTTTTCTTCAATATGTTATATAAAATAATTTTTCCTCCAATATCTAAAGTTAATGTAATAGATTGAATTTGAATATCTTCAATTTTCAGCGGTTGCCTGTATCCCATTATTTGACATTTACCTGATTTGAAAAATATATGCGGTCCACTTCTATCTACAATTTGTGGTGGTTTTCCCATTAAAAATTTAGGTGAGAAATTGAATATCTTCATTGTGTTACTCAGCATTAGTTACGTAATAATATTTGAAAAATATTTTGTTCGTGTATAACAATTAATTAAAACAAATATAAACAATATAATTGATTATAAGAACTTTTTTTTCCAATTTAAACACTAATTTCTTTTTTTCCATTGTACTTATTAAAAAGCTTAAAGACTATGAATCAATAATATAATTGATGTTAAATATTTAAAATAGAATTAAAAAATAATGCAGTGTATCAAATTATTGGTCCAAGCGGTAGTGGAAAAACATTATTTGTTTGTAGGTTATTACAATCAAGTAAGTTTAATAAAATATATTGGCATAGGGGAGTTATTGATGAACATGGACCACACAATACCAATTTTGTAAAATTAAAATGACAACAATAAAAGAATTCGATGCAAACTGGGCAACAAAAGTATGACAAGATCACGCATTATTGATGATTTGTATTTAGAGGCTAATAAAGAAAGGATTTTTGGTAATTTATTTACAAAAATTGTTAGATGTAAAGACTTTACAGTTATTTTTATAACTTAGAATCTATTTTATCAAGACGGAGCTCATGGAACTAGTAACTTGAATGTTCAATATTTGGCTGTTTCATAACCTATTTATGTGACTTCAAAAGCAGATTTGATATTCAAGACGAAATTAAAAAGCCAAAGTATAAAGTCTGATCATGTTCGAATATCTTAAGTATTTGCTTCACTATTCATCAAGAAGTTTGACAATAATTGAAGTGATGAGGTTTTTCAAATTTAGAAAATTAATACATCTCAAAATCCGATCATGTATGTCATTAAAGATAGTAAAATTAATCAAGTATCAAGTAAATTTTACGAACAAGACCTCCAAGTTATTCCTACACCAACAATATTTAGAATTGAAAATATTTTTAAAACTAAAGAGGAGATATTATTTCAAGTGACATGGGTATCAAAATCCATTATGAATATCAGCAAAAGATCTAGTAAAAGATCTACACTATCTTACCGAGCAAAAGTTGTTCAACAATTAATCCAGACAAAATTATCCAGATAAATTTATGATTAATGTAAATCCGATTTATTTACATAATCATTTAGAAGTCGCGTTGCAAGATTTTACATTTGTGTACAATACATTCTATAAACCCGTACCAAACCCGTAGTGGTATTTCCTTTATCGATAATTTTGATCGATATTATCATATTACGAATCAAATATTAGATCCACATTCTTAGATGTTTTTTACGAATGAATTAAATATTATTTGTGATTTTAGCTCATTTTTATCATATTTGAAAATATTGAAGACGCCAAACGAATGGGCTAAAAAGAGTTGTTACTGAAAAAGAATACCTATTACGATTTGATTTATTTCAAGCAAACCGTTATACGAAAAAAAATCAAAATATCAGTGCCGTAAAATAATGAAGTTTACTGACATTGAAAAACTTTAAGAATTATTTAAATATTTAAAAATTAATTGCTAAAATATATTTAAAAATCTAGAAATTAATTTATTATTCAAATTCAGTCTAAATGATGACATTTATGAAGTTACATTTGATAAAATTGGCAAATACACTTGGATTAGACAAACAAACATATAGAGAAAAGGCTGATGGTGTACTTAAACCAAATGTATTTGATCATCATCAAAATATGTTCATTTATAGTAATATTTCGCTAGTAACAAAACTAGTGAAAAACTTATAAATTTTCCTAAAGATTCAAAAAACTCATTTGACATTACATTTCCGTAAATTTGGGGATTAATCCAGATATAATTTCACTGTATAGTAACAGTCAAACTGGTGGAGAATTATCATATTTATTGGAAAACAGTAGAGATCGGGTTGATTAAAAACCATTTGTTAATTTGCAATCTCGATTCTTAAGGGCATTGCCAGTTTTGGTATGAAAACTGCAAAGGACGTGATAATGAATGATCAGAAAATATTACCATCATTGAAAACAAACGCTCTATCTGAAATTAGTAATGAATTGTCTGAAGTAACACCAATGATACCTTCTGTAGCAAATATGTTTAAGACCGGGGAACCGAAACCTGAATATACTGCATCAAGAGGGTCAAAAAACCAAAACACAGAGACCTAAAAAACATAAATACAGAAAACATGGAAGATATATAAACAAACAAATAAAATGACATGGGACTATATTCAAAAAATGATCTGTGGTAAATCTAAATTGTGCGTTTTTGATCGACCGTAACCTCAACCAGCTATTGAATATAGGGCATTTAAAGAAGTATTTCTAATGAATTCCATTACTGATAGTAGAAATAATAGTGAATTTTTCAAACTGAATATTTGGATTTGAAAAATACTTTATTAACTGTTCAAATTAAAGTTGTAAATTGCGCCAGAAAAGAATTGATTTATACTTCAGATGTAAAACCAAACAATTACATGTTTCACACACATTTAAAGATGTGATTCATGGATTTTATCAAATTAAGATTGAAGGTGGTAGTAAAACGTGTGCACACAAAGCAATAATTGAAAATATTTTAAATTATAATACTAAAAATGCTTGTCTTACACAATTGGGATATGGAAGTTCTGAAGAAAGAAAAAAATGGATTAAAGGTTCAAAGGTTTTCAAAATATGTTATTCACTACAGTTTGATTTCATAGATCAGCCTAAAAACCTACTTCATGATGTCAATGGTAATAGATTAAAAATAATAGATTGAAACGATCTGAAAAACACTGATTATCGAGAAACATACTCAATATTTTAGAAAAAACAATTTTTTGTGCCACCTATATGCAAAGTATTGTGAGAAATATGGAATATTTGGAATAAAACCTGAATTGTGAAATATCTCTTGATGAATTTAATGAAAATATCCATTCTTTCATTTGTTTTGATCCCTGATTTTGATTTGAATCAGAGTCAATTACCTCAAAACGGAAATTTACATCTAGATATTAAGTTTGGTAAATCTCTTGACGGACCAGTACATTTTAAATTACACTACGTATTTGGAAATTAAATTTAAATTACAGCAAATCGAACAGTACTTTGTTAAAAAATTGGTATAAATATAATAACTCAATGTAATCGGACTACAATGAAGTATGTTTTTATTTAACAAATAATTTAATTAAATTAGTTCTATCCAGGTTACTAAAATTGGGAAATGAGTTGGTTGGTGTATACCTGTTAGATAAAATCTCATATAATGATGACAATCAAGCAATAGTCGTCAATACTCAATCATCTACTCTTGTTGGGGAGCATTGGATACATGTTTTCGAAACAATTGGATTCTATTATCCAGCTATATCAATTATATTATATTCCATGTTTTTCCAAATTAGTTTTTTATTTTACAATATAGTTTTTTATCATGGAAACCCTGTAATAATAATTTTTCGCTTTAAAAAAATTTAGCTAAAAATACATCAACGTATGCAAATTTAACAAAGGAAATTATTGGTAATTATGACCATGATATATATGTGAATAAGTTGAATGATGTTTAGAATGCTCTTCAGTTTTTGTAAGTAGAGATTTCTCAGTAAATTGTATATTTCCAACTTTTAACGATGATCATTCGTTAAAAGAAATATTGAATTAGCTTAATAAAAAAACAAATTACTGAAGAGGTGTCAAAACTATTCGCCCAATTGGGTTGCAACCAGCTAAAATGTATGGGCTTTCAAAAATCCAAAAAGCATTGAATTACAGTATATATAAAAACAAACAAGATACGTGTTTTCGAAACAATGGAATTCTATTATCCAGCTATTTCAGTTAGTAAATTACAAACAATTGGTAAACCAATTGTATACAATAAACATCGATATCAAAATTCTTTAACAACAACTTGCGCTCAACATTGTCTTGTTTGGCTTAAACTCAATGTATAAACGTATTGATTTTAAATAAATGTTTTATAAAATGTCTAGTTATTTTATTGATATTAGTGTTTTCGAAAATGAATTTGGTAGATTAGTTTATATATAAAGATGTGTTCATTCAATTTTTGGTCACTTTTCACATATATCCAACTATTAACAAATGCTAAGATTTAATTTAATTTTTATTTCAATTAACCTTTTATTTAGAATTCTTACTTTGTAAGATTTTTTAATAATTATTATAATTATTATTATTAATTATTTAAATGAAATTATACAATTTATGTGACCTCTAATATTACATAAAATTATAGGAGTTCAAACTTTTTTATTGAAGTGTTAGAATTTGATAATTTATAAACCTTTTGTATAACTTTTCATTATTAAATAAAGCATGTAATAATTTATAATTTATACAAATACTAGTCGTATTCCCGTGCTTCGCTACGGTTATATTTTTCTGATTAATTAATGTTTAATACTATTAATAAATTACATTTTTCACATTATTTATAATTAACATGATATTAATAGTTACAAATTAAAATATAAAGAGTTTTTGAGATTAAATATTGTGTAGCAATACTATTGAAGCTTCCTATTTGAAATAAAGTCTGGAGAAATTTTAGTTAATGGTATACAAAAACTTAACTCGGTAACGAATTGTATTCTCTGTCATAGACTTCAATGATTCACATGTTACCATAAAACTAACTTCATTAAAAATGAATTGTTCATAATTACTTCCTTGTCATTTGTAGATTTAGAATCAAATTGTCATTCAACAATGAAGATTTTTAATGCTTAAATTCCGGGGAAATTCTCAGTTAAAATATTAAATTATTTACCTTCCTAACATACCTCGTCCATAAAATTAATTAGTCGTTCTCTTCAATTTATCCATCTCCATTTATATCTCCATATCGAGGAATCGAAAAACTTACTTTTTTAGTTTACAGCTTTGGTATCAAATATACGTCCCTGTAAATCTTCATCTAGCTGCAGCAGTTTATGCTATGCGAACAGCAAAATGTGTCAAACAAACCCACAAACATTTTTAGAGTTTAATATATAAGATTTAATAAAATATTTTTTTAAGGAGTTAGTTAATCTCTATATAAAGTTATTATGGTTAAATGGTAGAAGTGAGATCAGATAGTAGAAATAATTATTTCTGTTAAATTTTTATATTTAAATTCTATATTAAATTATATCATATTATATTAAATTATAGTAATTAAATCAATTAAATGTATGACCAGTAATTACATTAATAATAATAATTATCATGCTTCGGTGTTTAAATACGCTAGTAAACGGCACAATTTTGAAGTTGTTATAAAAATAAATGTTTGAAGAAGATTTGAATTTAATTACGTCTAACAATTTTAATATTCAATTTTACATTATATTGGTTTTATATATAAATAGATCCACTTTCCCTAATTTATTGTAATTCATGTATGAATCACAATGATAAATGTCATGAACTAATGACAAAAAATGTTATCGTCATAAGTTTAATGGCATTGAAATCTTTATATATCCGAGTTGCAAAACTTACCATACCAAACTCTATTCTGATTTCTTTCTTGGACACAAGGATCATTTAATGCTATATAATATAGATGAAATAGAATTATTTAAATATATTTATAAGACTGATAACTTTAGGGTTATTAAAAGAAAAGCTAATATCGGTATAAATTATGGGACGCCTAAAATATCAAAAACTATAATTAAAAGTGAAATTATGACGAAGACGAGGATGTTCAAATATGTGGATCTGTCGAATTAGGTAGTGAGCCCACTATAGAATTAAACTTAAAGGGATCTCGTAGGGCATTGAAATTTGATAAATTTTATCTTAATCAAACATTAACTGATAGGATTATTACAAGACTTGTAGAGAAAATTAATAAAATGAGTAGTGTAAAAATCCAATTTGCAGATAATATAAAATTTGAAAGAGACGATATAACCAAAGATGAATTTTTATCCATTTATGCTGAGGTTTTAAACGGATAAATTTTTATTGGGGAAATTAGAAAATTAAATGAGTAAATTTAAAATTCATTCAATTGGGATAGACAATAAATAAAATCAATTTTTTTAACTTTAATTTTCTTTTAATTTTGAAGAATCCGTGGGTATATTTCACTCTGAATTATCTAAAAATAATAGTTAATATTTATATAGATTATAAAATAATTTACTTCAATTGACAATTTGTAATTATTCTCATAAAATAATTGACATTCGAAAAGAATCTGCTTCATATACATGAAAGCCACTATGACACGTAACCAGTTCATGCTTGATTCGAAAAGAGAACAAAGTAACAGTTTCAAACGGTAATCCTTTGCTCTAATCGATTTCTGATTTAAAATACCAAAATAATCATTAAGTTTTTCTTCAAGTTATCTTCTCAGCATAGGATACCAGAGTTCGGAAACTTGTTACTATTTCATGTTCTTCATCATTTGTCATTAAAACATTGATTAAAGTTAAAATAAAATTGATTTGATTCACTTTAAAAATATGTATTGTCAAGAACTCATTATTTATACAAATAACGTATAATCTGGATAGTTATTGTATAACAATAATAATAATAATAATAATAATAATAATAATAATAATAATAACAAGGACTATCGTATAGTCGAAATTCTTTCATTAAATACATTATTTGCAGCAAAAGGCTTAAATTATCATTTTATTGTTTTTAAATAATAATAATAATAATAATAATAATAATAATAATAATAATAATAATAATAATAATAATAATAATTATAATTATAATTATAATAAAAATAATAAATAAAGTAATAATGAGTCTTAATGTATGATTGACAAAGATATGTACAATACATATGTATGATTAATAAAGACATGTGCAATACAAGTGCATTATTGACAAACTTTTGATTATTAAAATGACTAATAATATGAGTTTTTGAAAATTTTGATAAAATTTAGGTTTAAAATAGTTTGAAAAATTTTGAATAGTGGCGGATTGGGATCTTTCATTGGATTTCTGGAAAGTTAAAAATTTTTAATTGCAATATCTTTATTACTGCCTCTGTTATATCTCTACATTAAATTATCACACACATAACTCATACCAAAATATTCACCGACTCATGATGCATTGAATGAGTCATTGTTTGGAATCTTTTTAACTGTGAGATTGATATTGTTGCTGGAAACACTGACTCTTTCTTTCTTGATATTAAAAACTGTGAACTTCAGATTCTTTAACCAGCAATGATTTCAGATAATCTTTTGGACACTTCGAATTATAATTCTAGTCATCCATTTTATTCAAGAAATCGTGATTCTATCATTGGTATATTCAAAGATGAGAGTAAAGAACTTGGTAATAAGGAATGTTTTTTTTCTTACGACCAAAGTGTTACACTATTAATTTGAAAGCTAAGGCTTATTCATTGCTAGGAACAGAGAGGTAAAGCCTTATTTTGATTGCTATTGAAATGATACAATTTATTCAGTTCTTCAAACAAGAATAAGGACGAGAAAATCAGAAGTTCTTTGCATTCAAAAATTATAAAGTTGCATTTAGTAACAACGATGATAAACGTCAATAGGTTGGTAAAACGAAGGTTTTGCATCCAGACATTATTTAGGAATCAATGCCACTAATGAAGACAGTAGAGTTTCCAGAGGAAGAATGTTATTATAATAAATTTTGTATTCGAAATACGGGTTCTAGGACAAAATGTCACCGGACAAAATGTCGTGGACAAAATATACATACTCAGAGTTTATCCGACAAAATATTGTGTCCCATTATGGGTATTGGTCGCAAAGGTACTGATCACACTCAACATGTCGCAATGGTATATTATCAACAACATTAATACCATGATATTTTGTCCATGACATTTTGACAAGACATTTTGTCCACAACATTTTGTCCGGCCACCGAAATACGTATGTTTTACTTGTACTTTTCATTGTAATTGTAAATGAATTATATTAAATTATTATAATTATTCTTATTATAATAATAATAATAATTATTATTATTATTATTATTATTATTATTATTATTATTATTATTATTATTATTATTATTATTATTATTTAACCTCAAGTTATATGAATTTTATATAACATTTATACTGCAGTACTGTTTTTATGATGCCGGAGATTTAAATCCTAGTATGAGTTATTTTTTTTCAAAAATTAATAATTTAATATTGTTTCATATAGAATAAAATTATACAGAATAATTCTGAAATTGATAGTACAGTGGGTGATTTCACATTTTGATTTTTGATGATTTTGTTTGGTTGAGGGTTCAAATCCCAGTATTGGTGACTTTTTCATTTTTTCAAAAATTATTTTTTAACATTTACTTTTATTACATTTTGAATCAGCAAGCTTTGTATGTTATAAATTGAAATTTTCATAAAAATCGGTCAATGATTTTTACATAAAGGTTCATGCTATTTTGTCGCCAACTGACATAAAATGCAGTAAATAAGTATTACATAATAATTGATATTACTATTCAGACCACTTTGGGATTATTTTATTCTATTTTGTGATTTCAATACCGGAGAAAGGAACACCGATGAAGACCAATTATGCTAGAAAAAATTCAAAAATAAATGTTTTTTGAGACAGTTGTTTTTGTCACATGTGATATTTATAACAGAAAAGTTGTTTCTTTAGAGCATTATCTATTTGAAGGGCGGGTTACAAGTTTAACTATTTAACATGGAAAAATAAAAAACTTGTTATAATAATAAATTTTAAAAGTAGCTGTCTCTGCCGTATTTGTCTTAGTAATCGTAGTCGTGGTTCGTAGTCATGGCATTGTATTTTGGTCTCGGTTGTAGTGGAATCCCACTATCATGTTTGTACGTGTGTATGGTCAGTAATTCGATAAATTAGCTCTTGACCTTTGTTGTGGTCATTGATAGGTTAGTACGAGTGGTCAGCTAGTAACAAGCAGTAGAATGATTTTACTTACTTAGTCCGGCGTTCCATTTATAAAATTCTTCATTTTTTCTTCCATTTTATTCCAATTTTACAAAATAGAAAACTAGTAATATTTCGCGCGTCACTAACATCTAAAGAAAAATTGGCAGAAAAGAAAATGAAATTTTTTAAAAAGGAAGTTAAAGAATATTAAAAAAATTCATTAAAATAACAAATTTATTTGCCAAAATCATAAAAAAAAGTTTAAAGGTTTAAAAGAGGCAAATTGAACAAATATCTTCCTTGACAAAAACTGTTACGCGTTAATTAACTCCGTCAACAAACTTCATTGCTCCAAAGAACTGAAAAATCGTACTGTTTTCCACCCTTGACTTGTTTTTTCACAAATAATTTTCATCCGACGCTAGAACATGTCACATCGGATGTTCTTGGCTAAACGCTCCATCAACCTTAAGAGCTATTGCCTTCCAGGCTCTACTTTTGTGAATCATCACTCAAACAAATCGCAATACGACAAAAACTACTCTAATCACCTTCAAAAAGCTAACTTTGAGGTGTCTGGACCCTGGATTCTCAGGCGGCGCCTTTGTGATCAACAGCCTCTTTAACGTTAAAGCACTTTTCAATTCCAGCTCATCAATTCACTTCCTCGTTGACTACGGGTCATCATTTTCGATCCTACAACAACTATAACTCCATACCTCAAATCTCCTTTCATAGTCTTGGCACCCAACGTTTCATCGATTCAATCTTTGGGAACAAAATAACTTTTGTTCACGCAACGATATTGAACTCAACTTTCACTAATAAGTTCCACATAGCAAACAAGTTTCATCCAATACTATGCTCTGACTTCCTCTGCGACCAATTCCTCATGTTTAACTGCAAAAACCAACGACTATTCACTATAAACCGGCACCTCAAGCCTATACCTACAAATTTATCATTAAACGTAATATAAACTTCTACACTTCTTCAGTGACTGCCTCCACTGTCCCCATCGCTTTTGATCTCTCGATACGCTTAGCGTACTTCAGATGGGGCTATTTTAGTGCCTCTGACTTTCAAATTTATAAATATTAATTTAATAATTAAGTTTCAAATACAGTATTAAATTAATTAATTTAAAATACATTGTTTTAATATTCTTATATATCACATTCTTTCAAACTTCTACGTCCTTTAATCCATAAAAAATGTGCTCAAAATTCTGTAATTGGAACAATTTGTGGTTCAAGAAAATACTTCACCAATATATGGAATGGGCATTATGAACGATCTATCTCGAAAATCTGCTGCTGGTACTCCTTCTCGTCGTCAGATCACAGAACAGGCAGTCAATGGATACGTGTTAAGTTCAAATCAGCAATTACGCTCAGATCATGGAGACTGCATCACCGCAATGGAATACTCAAATCACACGAAATCAGGAATGAAATGCGATGCCCTTCCTAAATTAACAAATACCAGATACTATTTATACAAAGATATGGAATCCAATAAATATATTATACCAATTAGTTTTCTATTCCTACATCGTCCCATGTTTAATATAAAAAGATATGCATTACTGATTATTTGTTGCATAGATGAATTTATAATGCTGGTCAGCTCATTTTCATATTTTATTATACAATTACACAATCTATTACACAATACCGTCAAATTAATGAGTCGAATAATTTGACATGAAAAAAGATAACCAAATTGCTTGTAGTAATAACCACGATGAATCTGAGCATTGCGAGTCTTTAAATTTCTTTTTACTTTAATAAACTAGATACGTTTAGTTACATTTAAAATAAAATTGGTTAAAAAATGTAAATATTTAATGTGTGAAAATAATAGAAATATATTTTAAAAAGAGACGCTATTGCAGTACCGCTCATATTAATTGACTCATATTAATATGAGCGGTACTGCAATAGCGTCTTTTCTCACTTTGTGAAATGACAAAATATCTATCACTGATTTTATATAATTATAAATATACAACATATTCTTTTCAGCTCTTCAACCTTCAACAACTCGTCAACTGAATTCCACTTTTGAATCACCGACTGTAAAAGATCAAGCGAATCTGAACTCGCCTAATTGGATCGGTAAGTTCATCGCCTTTCTGCTTATTCAATTCATATTTATTATTTGGATTCAAAAATAAAATAGTTATAATAATACAAATGATAATTATTAGAAGATTACCCTATTTGTTTAAAAATTATTCAAACCGGAACATGCAATTATAATACTTTTTGTCTCCATGCAATTGGAAACTACAAATAATATCGTGAACAATTAAGATCACATAAGATCACAACATAAGATCACCGCATAAAATCACTGCACAAGATTACCGCATAAGATCACCGTATAAGATCACCGCATAAGATCACTGCACAAGATCACCGCACAAGATCACCTCACAAGATCACCGTATAAAATCACCGCACAAGATTACCGCATAAGATCACCGCACAAGGTCACCGCATAAGATCACCGCACAAGGTCACCGCATAAGATCACCGTATAAAATCACCGCACAAGATTACCGCATAAGATCACCGCACAAGGTCACAACATAAGATCACCGCATAAAATCACCGCACAAGATTACCGCACAAGATCACCACACAAGATTACCGCATAAGATCACCACACAAGGTCACCGCATAAATTCACCGTATAAGATCACCGCACAAGATCACCTCACAAGATCACCGTATAAAATCACCGCACAAGATTACCGCATAAGATCACCGTATAAGATCACCGTATAAGATCACCGCATAAGATCACCGCATAAGATCACTGCATAAGATCACCGCACAAGATCACCGCACAAGATCACCGCATATAATATTGTCATTTTCGCTCAAATTTAATTAATTTCTCAATTATCATTATCCCCCTTTCTTATCTTTAGCATTTAATTAAAACAAATTTCAGAAAATATCAAACCAAATTTCATTTTTATTATTAACGCAAGATATGGAAATTATTAAAATGCAGTAGCTACAAGAAATGGTTGTGCTTGACGGGTGCATCTTTTCTTTAAGAGAAGATTGGCATAAGGTGTATGCTGATAAAGAATTGTTCTGAATACAAGGGTTTGGTGCAGTTCATAATTATGATCCAGGTGTGGAAAAAATAGAGGCACAGAAATCCATTCTACGAATAAAACAACTTAAGAATGTTTTGACGGCTATATAAGTTAAACTTCCGATACTTCAAGGAATTAACCAAACGATCCGTTGGCTGTCTTCAGGATGTCATCTTTATCAGACACATATAATACCAGAATTGTCGGATAAAATTTTCTGTTATATGACAGTGGTCTTAATATTTGCAACTCAACGCAATCTAGATTAGATGTTGCAATGCTCACATTAGTAGACTGATAGAAAATTCAAGTCATTTCCATCAGGATATCAACATGAGCATTGCAATATCTTACCCAGATTGCGTTGAGTTGCAAATATTAGGACTACTATCATATAACAAAAAGTAATTGCTGTAAACCTTTCCCCATAACTGCATCAAATTCATCAATAAATGGCAGTGGATGCAATGATTGGAAGAATCTAGTAGCACAGCTTTCAATGCATGAAAAGAACGCTAAACACGTCGAATGTTTCCGACTATGGCGAGCATTGGAGATGCGTCTTATAACATGACATACAATTGATCAAGCACAATTACTCATAATTAAAGAAAAGGAAAAGTATTGGCAAAACATCTTAGAAATATTGATTGATTTAGTAAGGCTTCTTGGAGAACAGAATTTGACATTCCATGGGAGTGGAGTAGAACAATTAAATTGCCCCGAAATGGAAATTTTCTAAAATTCATTCAATTTCTTAAACATTTCGACCCTTTTATGAAAGAACATTTAAGAAAAATTACAAGTAATGAAACACGTGTTCATTATTTAGGGAAGAAGCAATAAATAACAAAATAATTGAACATGTCCATCGGGTAACATGCAATAATCCTCGACTGGACACCAGATGCAAGTCATGTTGAACAGATGGCCATGATAGTACGTTTCGTGGACATGGAAAAACTACAGCCGTCGGAAGTCTTCATTAAGGAACATTTTTTAGGTTTTATTCCTATTAAATCTTCGACTGGAGAATTCCTACAGAAAAAATTTTAATAAATCAATTGGAGCATTTGTCGTTGGATGTTCAAATGCTTCGTGATCAAGGATACGACAATGGCAGTAATATAAAAGGAAAAGATAAAGGTGTTCAAAATAGAATCATTGACCTGAATCCGAGAGCTTTCTATGTACTATTCAATGCACATTCCTTAAACTTGGTAGTCAATGATACCTCAAAATCATATGTAAGTGCAGTAAAGGTTTTTGACTTAGTACAGCATGAAATATTAACATAATTTAAGAACGCGTTCTAGCTTCAATATTCGACTTATTGATTGCGTCGAATTAGCAAAAGCAAATGATTTTCCTTATGAATTTGAATCAGAACCGCTCACTACACGACGCAAGAAAAGGTTTCCCGCTTATGAAGGTGCTGATGATCCGAATATTGATTCTAGATGCAGCAATTAATTCGATTGACGAACGATTCCAATAAATGGAACATCTTGAGTCTGTATTTGATGTTGTATACAATATAAAAGATGTAAAAAATAAAAAATCTGATGTAACAGTAAAAGCATGTATGAAGCTAGAAGCTGCATTACGACATGTTGATTCCAAAGATATTGATGGTAATGATTTGTTCATAGAATTGAAATCATTATGTAGCCATTTTGAAAGTGACATAAGTATAACTCCACAGGAAGCTCTAAAATAAATTTGTGAGAAGCAGTTGACCGACTGTTATCCAAATTTATTCATAGAGCTCCGGTTTCTATTAACTTTCCCAGTTTCAGTAGGTAGTGCTGAAAGGAGCTTTTCGAAGCTAAAATTAATAAAAGGTTATACACTCATACCTCGCTTTACGGCCTAGATACGTTCCAGGAAAGTTGGCCGCAAAGCGAAACGCCGCATAACGAATCAAATACATTTTGATACAATTCCATATAAATTCAATAGGATTTTTGGCCGTATAACGAAACATTTTAGGCCGTAAATCGAAAAAGTGCCGTAATTAAAGTAGGCCGTTATAGCGAAAAGCCGTATAAAGAGCAGTCGTATAGCGAGGTATGAGTGTATTTGAACTACAATGACGGAAGATCGATTTTAATGATTTTTAATGAAAATTATAATAATATCTTTAATTTTTCTCTTTTACAATGTCATTCCTTCATTATTTGTAGTATTATTTATGTATTAAGAAAATGCATAAATTATTATATTTAGAAATGGACAGATTTTTATTTCACTCTATAAAAAATTTTCTTCTGTCTACAGTGGCGGACAAAACTTTAGCAGCGCCTATTCCAATATAGAAATTTATTAAATAGTAGTTTTAACAATCAATTTAAAAGTTAATAAAGATATTAAAACCGTTATCAGTACTTAGTATGTAATCCTTTACTAGCATATAATTCACTAGGCTGCAGTCATAAACAGGAGGAATTTCTATTGATCATAGTTTATGTATCTTCTGTTTTAAATCAGGCACAGATGATGGCTTCTTAGCTTTTTACCTTTTTCTTCTATTGTGTGCAGCAGTTTTCGATTGGGTTTATTTCTGGTGATGATCTAGGTCAGCCATAAACCAAAGGAATATTGTGTTTCATGAGCCACTTTTGCACAACCTTTGCTGAGTGGCATGGAGCTTTATCATGAAGCAGATGGGTGCAATTATGATCTGACATGTATGGCAGGAGATGATGGAACAGTACAACATACACTGTGAAGTTAATTGTTGTGTCTGCAGACATGGATAAAAATTCTACCTGTTCCAGTATTACTAATGGTAGACCGAATCATCGCGGACGGTGAATGTTTGACAGTATTGATAGTAAATCAGGAATGATATCGTTGATTAGGGAGCCAACGAAAATATGTCCAGACAGAAAGCCAGCCAATCTACAATGATCTTTTGAAAAAGACATGGTTTTGCTGCTGGTCGATAGACCGCAAGATTTAATTTGTGAGTAAGTTGTCTTTGAATAGTGTGAATGCTAAGATTACAAGAATATGAATTTGAGCTGATATAAATGAATTCTTGATGACACAGCAAGACAAATAGCATCATCACCTTCGGTAGTAACAGGAGGTCTTCCACAGCGATGTTTTGATGAATATATCCCTCAGACAATTAAATCTGGAAATTGTACGATGAACAGTTGATGAGTGTACTCCTAGTAAATATTATTAGAGTTTGTGAAAGTTCTAAGTTTTGACATGTGAGCAGCAACAGCAAAATATAAATAATAAGGACAACCAAGAGAAATCAGGTTTAAATATGCCTGTAATTGGTTTTTCCAAATTCTATATTTAGATTATATTGAATCACAAAACTTTTGATAAATATCAACTAAGAGTAATGTGAAAAAATATTTATTTTCATCAAAAATACGCAGTGCTACTAAACATTTGTTCACCACAGTATACCATCCATGCATTAAAGTACAAGTTTGTATTATCACTTCGTCAGTCAGCAACACTCGCTTTCGTCCTTATTTATGACGTAATAACTGCCTTTGACAATCTAATGGAATCTAAATTTTATCAAACTCATAGTGATATACTTCGTAATTAGGTCAATTATTATAAAGACACATAAATTGAGGTACCAAAATGACTTGAAAAATGACAAAAAGAACCAATATTTCCAAATCTTTTTGGCCCTACGACGATCCTTCATGGATGACATTTACACCTCATAAGAGGGTTGGCATCGACAATTCAATCAATTTCTAGGTGTAAACCCCCTGACTATCTGAAAGTTTATTGACTAAATAAAGAAGAAACAGAGCCAGAGTGAAATGAAGCTGCAACAATACCTAACCGGACGACAATATCAACAAAGAAAATACATAAGAAGACACCACCAAAAGAATCAAAGTAATTAATAGGAAATGTTATAATTAAGATTGACTAGTTTTACATTAAAAGTATAATAAGTAATTTAAAAATATCGTTTTTTGCAATCTAATAAGCGACTAACTTATTAGCTTGTCGATGTTTTGTCTGACGAAATCTTGTGCGTGACCTTTTGAGACGAGATATTTTATACACAACCTTGTTACACTCAGCCTCTGCAATTGTATAATAAAGTTAATAAATTATGCGAAAATATTGTTATATATCACAAACACATTTCACTTTATTGCATACACAAACATTTCCATATCACTTACCAAACATTGAGGCCTTAGTGACATTACTATTAGGTCATCATACAATGGTGATGCTAATAATAATAATAATAATAATAATAATAATAATAATAATAATAATAATAATAATAATAATAATAATAATAATAATAATATTATAAGAATTTTTTTCTTCTAATTTCACCACT
The DNA here is from genome assembly GCA_959609185.1 of Schmidtea polychroa. Lineage (NCBI taxonomy): Eukaryota > Metazoa > Platyhelminthes > Tricladida > Dugesiidae > Schmidtea > Schmidtea polychroa. The sequence continues at coordinate 97,523 of CAUHTR010008110.1, forward strand.
GATTACTTTTTCCATTGAATTTATTAAAAAGAGAGTTTGAAGACTATAAATCAGTAATATGTCGATGTTTGTTGATACTCACAAACATCGATATATTACTGATTTATAGTCTTCAAACTCTCTTTTTAATAAATATTATTAATAATAATATTTTTATTAGCTTTAAAATACCATATTTTGAACATCTACCAAGAGCTAGGCTTAGATCTTGTATATGATGCAACAAAATTGAAATATTTTTCTTTTACCCTTTCACGCTAAACATTGTTTATTTTCAGTTCAAAATTTGACTCGGCCGGAATTAGTTCTAGCACTTGTCGTGCTACTTGGATTCTCTTTACTTCTTAACCTCTCCTTTTTGATTCGCTGTGTCCTATTAAAGTCAGTTATCGGTAAGGAATCATTTTGAATTACATTTTACTTTTAAAATTTAGACAATTACAATCTAGGAATTCGCAACGGTTCCTGTTTGATGGGCTGCCTGTGCATCGAGCAATATTCTCATAGAAGAAAATACTCCCAAAGCATAAATTATTCCAATCAAGTTGGAAGTGATCTTTATCGTTGTCAAGCATTATCGCCAGATAATATGGCTCTATATGATGACTTGAGTGCAGTCTCAAACAGTTCAGCACGTGTAAAACTAAGATCGAATCCTTGTTCTGATGTAGATGAGGAAACGATGCTAACCAATTTAATGCCAAATGGCGGTTCTCAATTTAGTTCAATAAATGTTGGTTCTGTTTCAACATCACTACCTCGGAGATACACAAGTCCGAGTCATGCAGCTTATTTTCATCCAGGTTTGGGAAACTATGTCATCGTCAGTGGTCCGATACCTTCTCATGATCAGTACACTATTGGAACTGCGCCTCCTGGATATGCTTTACAAATGGTCTCACCAATTCCAAGTGCACCTGGCTCGATTACTGGAGGACATGGCACTAATATATCACTTCAATCAGGCAACAGTGATGACTTGCTTGACACTGATCATTCTCAAACTACTAACAGTATTACAAACCAATCTATCAAACAAAGCAATCCATCAGCTGACATGATTGATATGAATCGAATGCAAGACCTTTCTCAGTCCATTAATGTCCGTATCAATGGATTTCCACCAAACCGCCAAATACTGATAAATAATCCAATTAATTACAACAGATCAAACGGATCGGTACATCGACATCCTTGGTCTATGGAAAAAGTACCTTTTCCACCATCTTCTTCAATGACTTCACTACCTCAATATTCTGCCTCCGAAAACGGTATATATGTTCAAGACAAACACCAAATTAAAGACCCCCTAATAACAAGGTAATCTGAAGTACTCCATCTGATACATTGACAACAAAGGAATTCGTTACTTTAAATTGAAAAAAATGTTATTATCTTTTTACAGATTTTATTGTATTTCTTATTTTTACCTTGTTCATTTTGATTTTTTATCTAACAAACATTTGCATGAATTACATCATTTTTCAGTCGGTGTTGATGATTTACTTCGGCAGTTTTCATATTTTTCTTACAAATTAATTATAATTTTCATGGTTTTTCAACATCATTTTGTTTATATTGTTGGATTTTTATTTAATAAATAATAATGATCGGTTAATTACTGACTCCTTGCGTTCTTTAATCAATAAAAATATGACAAATCTCCCAATGTATGATGATTAATGAAAATGACACATTTTTACTCTCTGCAATTGTACAATGATAACATTTCTAAATTTCAACATCTTAAGATAAATTTATTATCTTTTTAATAAATTAGTTATTTCCTACCGTCAAATATTCCCTATGACAGATTCCAGGTTTGTCAATTCAACCTGCTGGTTTCTAAGATTTTCATTACCTTTTATAGTCTTACTTCTAGTATACTTCTACCAAGCTAGATTTTACTTATTTCATTAGCCAACTCCCATGAATCATTTTGTCATGATAATGCTCTCAAAAATCCCGTTTATATTATATTTATGTTACGGTATTCTTATTTTCCCTATAAATATTTAAAATTAAGGTCCAGACCGTTTATTTAGTATTGGACTAACTTAATTCTATCGCTGGTTATCATATTCAAGAGTGCAGCGCCCAGTATAGACACGCCAAATTTTTTTTTTAATTTTATTGCCTTCATTTTTCTAGCACTTTTTCTGGCAAATTACAATTTTGAATTTTCCTCTTTGTTTAATTCTTTCAATTCGTGATATTTATTAGGTTTTGGAGAATTTTTTCTAATGTATTTAATATTCGTGGGCCCTTTAAAAATAATGGGCCCAGCGCGATTGCACTTGTTGCACCTACGATAGTACGGCATTGCAGGTGTCTAACGGTTAGTTTTTTTAATTCAAAGTATTGAAACTGCCGCTATGCAAAAAACTTAATTCTAAGCTTATAACATAAAGATAAATGATTTCTTATTCGAATTTTTATTTTGTCACATTTTTTGTGTATTTTTTGATAATTCTGCTTATTCTTTATGAAGATCGAATAAATTTTTCAAATTTTCATTCTAATAATTAATTAATATCGAATTTCCATAATTGCACATTTTATTGATTTTTTATAAATTCTTTTCCCTTTATATTCCCTTTATATTAATGCCATCAATTTTTGCCGAACCAAGTTTTTCGTATTTCAACTTCGTAAGATTTTTATTTAATTTTATTTAGTAAAATATTTCATTTTATGTGATCACAGAAATATTTATATATTTTTTCCAACCCTCTAAATATATTTTTTATGACTTTACTATTATGCTATTTTATCTTTATGAAAATTTCCTTGAAATACAAAATTGATATAATCCTTTCGCAAAGATTTCTCCATTCATTTTTCGGCGAATGATATTTCTGAAAGAAGTGAGAAAAATGAAGTATCATATAAGCAATATTTCCTCCAACACGGTCTAAAAACAAATAAACAAAAAATAAGGAATTTCTGTAAATTTATTACATGTAATCTTTTACCGATAATGGACTCTAAAAACAAGAATTAAATCATTTTTTATTTATAAAAATTATATAAGTATAAAAAGTTATAATAACCAGAGTTTAAAAAATGCAAATGACCTCTATTACTAACTTTTGTATAATAAGATTTTATTATTTCGATCCTGCTTAAAATTATGATTGCAATGCATTTTTTTTAATTCTTTTTACATAACAATTCAATATATGCATTTTAGTGGAAAGAATTTTTATTTTCCCAAACTATATATCGTCACTATGAAAAAAATTATCATTAATAACTCCGAAAATTTAGTAATTATAAAATTGTGATGTTGCGATCTGAATTCCATCTGAAGGTGTTAATAATTTGGCTGCGATTTTCGTGCTGGATGGAAAGTTTCTTCTGAATTGTTAGTACAAATTTTATTGGCGAGCTTCATATCTTATATTCTTGTTTCTCTTTATTTAAAACGTGCGTATTTTACTATTCTGATTATTTAAACAAGTGGTTTGTTTTCTATATATTTTTTAGTACATTATAATACAATATATCTATAAATAAATACACCTAAGTCTTTTTTTACACGGTGGATAGGTACCGTGTAAAAAAAATCGTGTAAAAAAAACCGTGTTAAAAATAATGTAAAAAAATTACTAACAAAGAAAAAAAAAGCATTTTCATAGATTAGATCCAATAACAGCAGAATTAAGAAATTTAAGAAACCTCGCTCAAAATTGGGATCGTTTTCAATAAAAATATTTTCCAAAACCGTGTAAATTTAAATAAATCGTGTAAAAAAACCGTGTTAAAGTAAGACCGTGTAAAAATAGACCGTGTAAAAAGAGACTCTGGTGCATGCAAATAACGTGTTAAAAATAATGTAAAAAAATTACTAACAAAGAAAAAAAAGCATTTTCGTAGATTAGATCCAATAACAGCAGAATTAAGAAATTTATTTTATTTAATAACAATAGTTTAGAAAAATAAGCATATTCAATGTATTCAAACCGTGTGAATTAAAATAAATCGTGTAAAAAAGCCGTGTAAATATAAATAAATCGTGTAAAAAAAACGTGTAAAAATAGACCGTGTAAAAAGAGACTCTGGTGTATCTATAAACTGAAGGCACTACACTATATAACGGCGTTTGAACTGCACGTTGTAAATTGAACTCATTCAAAGTATATTAGTTAGAATTATTATAGTTAAATCCATCTTTAAATTCATCTTTAAATTTCTCAGCAAAAATCTTGAAACCAACAATATATATTTAATCAAAAGGATTTATAAATAATAAGTTTTTAATTTTTCACAAAAACCGCCACTTCAATTATTAAAACAAAAAGATATCTAACTATTATTTACGGGTAATAAAGATTTTTGTTAATTAAATATTTGAATTTAGTAGCTAGAAAATCATAACTTGTATTTATCTGTTAACACAATATGTTTATTAGATATAAATTATTATTTTATTTGTAAATGCTACATTCTTTGTTGTTACGAGAAAAATTTATATTGAAATAATTTCAGTAATAATATGCGAAAAGATGTCAATATTTTGTTTAATAAAATTCGCTACATTTTTACACTGCATTCTTCACAATATGCTGTTTAAAACAAATATAAGAAATAAAATAAATAAATCAAAAAATTTATTGAATTACACACCAAAATACAAAATTATTCAACACTAATTCAGATAGAGAAAAGGTTTTTAATAAATATAAATATAAAAATTAATAAATATAATAAATAAATATATAATAAATAAATTCATTATTAAATTTCAAATACAATTTTAAGTAATAAAACTATAAAACCAACAGACACAAAAATTAATTCATTGGATACCTCCGGCTCTTGTTGTAAGTAAAATCAAAGGTACTTCCGTGTTATCTTACCCCCAAAAATTAAATTATAAATACAATTAAAATAACAATATAAAAAATGAGAGAATACATAATTGATGACGTTATTGAACATTATTGAACATGAATTTATTAAGGCTATCTGTGATTTATGTGATTATGTGAGTTTATGTGGTGCAAACGTGTTCTAAGCAACAGTGCCGATGTGTTCGACACTATTCTCAACGACATTGTGGTTTTCTGGCCACCTGGATGACCATTTACAAACTCTTTGTAAACATTTGCTGAGTTTGTAACTGTGATTTAGAAAATAAATATAATAATTATATGTGTTCTTTTTTAATTTTATTTTTGGGGGTAATCAAATCAAAGAGATAAACTATTTTTTTAAAGATTCCATAAAGTTCAAATTTTTAAGAGAAGTAAAATTAGAAATTTTAGTTTTTTATGGACTTCAATTTTAGTATTTCGGGATTTCTATTCTCATTAAAGCAGCATATCAGGTTTACTTATCTATATGAAACATATCATATTATTTTTGTATTTACATTCTTTTTGTGATAATGTTTTCCTCTATAAAATTATATATTAGTAGACATGTAATTTGGATACCCAGGGCGAGTGTATAACAAAAAATAATTCAACGTGATTTCTAATGGCAGATTAGTTTCGATTTTCTTGGTTGTCATTGGTGCCGTGTAAGATGCTCTATTTCATCTTGGAGCGAACCCAGAAACGTTGTGCATCACTTATTTCAACTTTTGATGCACTAATAATACTGTCGGTTTTCATAAATGTAATTCAATTATAAATCTTTTCTATAAATACATATAATTTGAATAATTTTTCCAAGCCGTTTTATCTTTAGACTCTTGATAATTCTAAGTGCTACTGATGTATTATACTCGATTATTAATCAAATTTTCCTGATTAGGTTAGATTGAATTTGGAAATGATCTGTGTTTCATATAAATTCCATGTGTCAGAGAGTAGCATGTTGCGAGTTCGTAAAATCTATGGGAAAATGTCGTCCAACCCATAAAACTTACTCCCCCCCATTATTTATAGCTCGAATTAATAACTCAATGAGCTATAAATCTTTGAAATCAGCTGAGCGAATTTCTGAAATCAAAAAAAGAAAACATTTGTAAAAGGGGGTAAATAAATTTAGTAAGGTTAAAATTATTTTCATTTTTACATTTTCTTTTTAATAATCATAATAATAAAATTAAAAATAATAATATTATGTCGGGGCATGAAAAATAATATAATTGTATGACTAATAAATTTGCAATACAAGTGCATAATTAACAAAGACTTTGCAATAAATGGGCATGATTAACAAAGACACTAGAAATATTATCTTTACATTTTGTCGAAGATGATTATGGCAGTAATATCAGAGGAGAATCAATGGACAGAAGAAAAGCATCATTATGATTTATAATAATTGTAAATATAATTGTATATATAATTGTAAATTTCCATATATATAAATAACACTATATAAAAAATAAATACAATTATTAAAACAAAATGAATATGTTTTAATCAAAAAGATTTAAAGTAAAACAATAAATTTATAAAAACAAATTAAAATATTTATTTCCGAAAAAATAATAACCAATACATCCAGCATCTTCATGGTTCTTGATAAGATTTTTTTTTTTCCATTTTGATGAACTCATGGGTTTATTTCATTCTGAATAATCTAAAAATAATATTATAAATACCATTCCCTTCATCATATCATCAACATTTGGTAGTTGCGCCCAATATAATTAATTACCAAGATGATTTCATATTATTCAATGTTTGAAAATTTCCTACATTATAGTACCGTCATTATGTATGTTAATAATTCATTTGACTTTGATATTGTATTGATTTGTATTGAGAACTTACATGTATATAGTATGATATTTATTAATCAGTGTTGAACAGGCTTGACAATTGTGAAAATTCTTCTCGTGACACTTAGAACAAACAATTACGTGACCACACGGTAAATACAAAACCGAAACTTGATTTTCTTTACAAATTGAACAAGTTAAATACTTTTTCTTAACATCGTTCAGTTTTTCCGTTAGCTTATTTTCAATCAAGTCGGCTTTTGCTATCCATTCATAAATCAATCTACTATATCCCAGTTTCAACCTTAAATACATGCAACTCCAAAAGCAGGGCCGGATCTATGGGTGGAGCGAGGGAGCGACCGCACCAGGCGCCAGAATCACACTGAAAAAAAGGCGCCTTTTCGATCAAATTGAAGAATAATTATTCTCAACAAAACTATCATACTGACTGTTATTATAACACGTATTTCTACATAATAATCTATATTTTGATAAATTTGCATTTTTGAGCGCTTTTGAAAATAATTAAAAATTATTTAAGATCATCAATGGGACAAGAAAGGTTAGTAGGTTTGTCTTTGATGTCCATTGAAAGCGCCATCGCAGAGTCTTTGGATTATGATGTCTTAATAAAAGATTTTGCAGAAATTAAAGTCCGCAGGGTACCATTAATTAATTAAATCATTTATTTTTTGTACATAACAATAATCTAAAAATATATAAATAGTTCATTAGAAAGTGTATGTTTTTATTTAAATCTGCAGCTATTTCATCAAATTTGACTTTAACAATATAGGCGCCTTTTCAAAAAGTTTGCTCCAGGCGCCAAAATAGTACCATCCGGTTCTGTCCAAAAGTATTGATTCAGTGAATCGTTGTTTACCACTGTTTTTTCTAAATACATTAAATAACTAGATAACTTCAAAATGCATTTATCATAATTAAATAAATCACTCAAATACTGAATAGAGAATGTTTGAAAATCTTTAAAATATTTATGATTTGCTTATCATTGTAAGTATGATGATTATTTATAAAATCTTCAACTGTGTTGTTGAAAAATTTCAATGAACGCTTATCTTCGGAATAGGTTGGACTTAATTTTTCCTTATTTCTAGTAGGATGTCCTTGCTATAAATGACATATATAAAAAATATTGACAAAATAATAACATTCATATTCAACAGTTTTACTTGTAGAAATCATCAGTAATAAATAAATTTCTTAATAACTAAATTACTTTTGTTTTTACATTTATAAAAATTGAGATAGCGAATCAAATTAGAGTTTTCAAATGTAGAAATTGTAACCATGGTTGAACCTTCAAATGTTTAAGTAACATCATATTGTATAACAATAATAATAAGCATGACTAGTACCCTTGTGAGTTGTTGAGCGTGAGCAATACCCTTGTGAGCATTACCCATAGGGGGAGAAAATATTTTGTCGGATAAACTCGGGGCAGTACCCTGCGAGCAATACCCAATAATAATAATAATAATAATAATAATAATAATAATAATAATAATAATAATAATAATAATAATAATAATAATATAATAATAATAATAATAATAATAATAATTTAAGTCTTACCTGATTGGGTGAATGATATAATCCAATGTTGATTTGTTTAATAATACCCTTGTGAGTTGTTGAGCGTGACCAGTACCCTTGTGAGCATTACCCATAGGGGGAGAAAATATTTTGTCGGATAAACTCGGGGCAGTACCCTTGCGAGCAATACCCAATAATAATAATAATAATAATAATAATAATAATAATAATAATAATAATAATAATATATAATAATAATAATAATAATAATAATAATAATAATAATAATAATAATAATAATAATAATAATAATAATAATAATAATAATAATAATAATAATAATAATTTAAGTCTTACCTGATTGGGTGAATGATAAATCACCCGCAATTTCTTCATAAAATTAAAGTCTTACCTGATTGGGTGAATGATAAATCACCCGCAAATTTCTTCATAAAATTTGCTATAAATTTGCTATAAATTAGTGTCTGACTAAAAAATTAATAACTTTTATACTACTAGTGATAAAAATTATTTCTATGGCTCAAAAGATTTGTCTTCGTCTGAGGTTCAAAATGAACTATAAATTGTTAAAATATTTTGAGATTTAGACTAAGTTTTGGGCTCACGAAAAGTAGGACTCCGCTAGCACAGTTAATAATATTTTTGTTTAAATTATCAATTCATAATAATCTTGCTATAAATTAGTGTCTGACTAAAAAATTAATAACTTTTATACTACTAATGATAAAAATTATTTATATGGCTCAAAAGATTTGTCTTCGTCTGGTCTTCAAAGTGAACTATAAATTGTTAAAATATTTTGAGATTTAGACTAAGTTTTGGGCTCACGAAAAGTAGGACTCCGCTAGCACAGTTAATAATATTTTGAAAAATAATAATAAATTTTTCATCAATCAGTGTCTGACTAAAAAATTAATAACTTTTATACCACTAGTGATAAAAATTATTTCTATGGCTCAAAAGATTTGTCTTCGTCTGAGGTTCAAAATGAACTATAAATTGTTAAAATATTTTGAGATTTAGACTAAGTTTTGGGCTGACGAAAAGTAGGACTCCGCTAGCACAGTTAATAATATTTTTGAAAAATAATAATAATTTACCTTAAAATGACTAAAATGACTCTGACCAAAACCTTAATAACTTTTTTATTATTAGTGATAAAAATTATTTCTATGGCTCAAAGGATAGATCTCCGTCTGGTCTTCAAAATGAACTATGAATTTTTAAAAGATTTTAAGTTTCAGACTAAGTTTTGGGGTCACGAAAAGTAGGACTCCGCTAGCACAGTTAATAATATTTTTGAAAAATAATAATAATTTTTGATGAGTCATCGGATGAGTCATTGTCTTTGTTCTAGACGAGTGATGAGTCATCGGATGACTCATTGTCTTTGTTCTAAAGTTGACCTTGAAAAAAAAATTTTTAAAAATTTTTTTCCGGCCGGGGGGGGGGGGGGGGGGGGGGGGTACTGTGCTAGCGGAGTCCTGTTTTAGCGGTGCCCAAACCACCTACTCAAAATTATTCAATATTATTTTATTATAATATAGAATTATAAATCCCACATTTTCATTTCCGATATATAAATGTTAATATTTTTTTCAATTTGCAACATTTTTGAAAAAAAATAGACTTGGGGTTGGTTTGCTCATTCAGATTATGCTTATTTATATTACAATACTTACTATCACAATAAAAGCCTTCCTTTTAATCACCAAAGATTTTTTTCATCGTATGTATTTCATTTTGAATTTTTCGACCATTCAATTACCTTCCACAAAAAGTTCTAACGAATTCTAGAAGTTTCTGATTACAATTGGATAGCTTGTATGATCAGGTGGATAAATATGTTGATTTCTAAGGTTGAAAATTCAGTTGAAAAAAAATATATTTTTTAAATTTTTTACGGATACCCACAAACAGAGGACAAGTTTGAAGTGAAAATTTTATTATTTTCAAATATAGCAAATTATAGCATTTATAGAATCGGATAAAAATCAGTCAATATCAATGAAATGATTCCCAAATTGCTTATTATTCGAATTTTCGCTATTTTGTTGATTTGGAAAAGATCTTGAAAAATTTACAAAATATGAAAATAATATAAATATCAATTATTAATTTTCAAATATGACACACGAAATGAAAAAAAAACTTATGATATTCTTTCCATAAACGTATCGGTTTTTTATTAACTTCAATGAACCATGTCGCTTTAAACAGAATTTATTTACAAAAAATATGTTAGCAAATTCAATGATGCGTTCACAACTTTGAAAAGTGATATTTATGGAATCTAATTTTAAATTTTTATTATAATTATAACCATTATTATTATTATTATTATTATTATTATTATTCTTATTCTTATTATTCTTATTATTATTATTATTATTATTATTATTATTATTATTATTATTATTATTATTATTATTATTATTATTATTATTATTATTAATATTATTATTATTGAATAAATAGTTAAACATACATGGCAATGATTTAATTATAAGAAAACATTCTTTTCACGATATATTTCGACAGTTTTCCTTTCATCATTGTTAGAAGCTATAACATTTAATTCTTCGGTCATCAAAATAAATTACTAAGACTATTAAATCCAAAATTATATTTCATTAAATCTGATTATATAAACAAATATTCTTGGGACATTTTCTAAATTTTAATTTCAACCAAATATCAACATACCATCGCATTCATACTTGAATTTCAATTTTATTAAAAATTATTTTATTTTAAAATTTCAATTATCATTTCAATTTTAATATCTTAAAATAATTTAAGTTTCAATTAAAACTTTACAAATTTAATCATGAACTAATTTAATTTAGTATTTTAATTTAACTCCTCACATCCCCCTTTTTAAAATGTTTGATCTTCTCAACATTTCTGACTACCATCTTCCCATTTTGATCTTTAAGTAAGTAGCTCCGTTCATGGTATTTTCTTTATCACTTTGTACGGCCCTTCCCACCTTGCATCGTCTTTATTTCGAATTTCTTGTTTGATCAAGACCACATCTTCCATTTCAAAATCTCTCACTGTTTTGCTTATTTTTGGTTTAGTGTTTTATCCTCTATTCTCTTTTCATATCTTCTCTATTTATTTCTTTATTCGAGTACCATTTCATTCTGTCGATTTTCCTCCCAAATATAATCTCTGCTGGGCTTACTCCCGTTGTTTTTTGAACTGTTGCATTTAACGTATATTCTATTTCTGGCACTATATCAGCCCAGTTTTTCCTTCCTCCTTCATTCAATGACGCGTTAATATACTCTCTGATTGTTCTGAATTGTCTTTCAATAATACCATTCGTGTTATGGTGATATGGGCTTGAGAAAATTAATTCAATGCCAGCTGCCTTTGCTAGTTCTTTTATACTTCTTGCTTCAAAGTTCTTCCCACAATCTACATGAAGTTCTTTTGGAGCTCCAAACTTTAATATCCATTTATTTAATAACGTCTCACTAATTATTTTTCGTCTTGCTTGTTTATGGCCGTTAATGAGATGTATTTACTATAGTGGTCAATGATTCCGCAAATATATTTCTTTTTGTTGAACGTTTCTTTCAATGGCCCACATATATCCATATATATCTTCTCGAATGGTTCTGTACTCTTTATTGTTTGAGTTTCCTCCTTTGTCTTGGTTGTTATCGTTTTCATTTTCTGACATCTTTCGCAGTTCTCAATTACCTTTTTTACTTCCGTTGCTAAATTTTCCATGTCGCAGTTATTCTGGATATATTTTGTTACTTTCTGTGCACCTGCATGGCACAGCAATACGTGTACTTCTTTTATCATCCTCTGTCTATTATCTGACGGTATCCATATTTTACCTTGCTTAGTTAGTACCGTGTTGTTTTCCATTATGAACTTACAATCTTTATTTTCTAACTTATTCTTTATTTCTTGGACCTCCATATTGTCATTTTGCCACTTGTTATATCCGCCTTCTGCTGTTACTGTTAATATTCTGGTTTTAATTTTGCCGGTTTTTGCGTCTTCGTGTTCCATCATACACTGTACACATGTTCCGCATGTTTTCCTGGATAGCATATCCGCGTTTGTATGGCTTGTTCCTTTCCTGTATTCCATTTTAATATCCAGGCTGCTTAAATAGTTGATCCATGTCTGGAATTGAGCAGTTATTGGTTTCTTCGTTGTTACCATAAACTTAATAGCTTTATGGTCCGTTCTCAGTACGAATCTCTTACCATATAAGTAATGGTTGAAATGTTTACAAAAATAGTATATTGCCAATAATTCTTTTCTGGTAATGCAGTATCCTTTTTCGTGGCTGCTCATCGCATGTGAACCATATGCAATGACATGTTCATGTCCTTTTTCATCCTTTTGCGAAAGAACTGCTCCAATAGTATCGAAGCTCGCGTCTGTGTCTAATATAAATTCTTTTCTGAAATCTGGAAATACCAATACTGGGGCGGTTATCAATGCTTCTTTCATTTCCCTGAAAGCCTTTTCACACATCTCTGTCCATCTTATTTTCTCATTGTTTTTTCCGCATATGCTTTCTAGTGCTCTTGCCTTCTTTGCATAGTCTTTTATGAACCGTCGATAATAGTTACAGATACCCAGAAAGCTCCTCAGATTCTTCACACATTTTGGTTTTTGAAATGATTGTATTGCTTCTATCTTAGTATTATCTGTTTGTATGCCGTCTTTATTTATTATGTGTCCCAGAAACTTCACTTCTTTTCTAAATATTTGACATTTTTCGGGGTTCAATCTTAGTCCTGCTGTTGCGATCTTCCCTAGGACTTTTCCAAATATGTTATAATGGTCTTCTTCTGTCTTTGTGAATATTAGGATGTCGTCTAAATATACCATCACTCCATCTTTCCACAAATCTTTCAATACTTTCGTCATTAATTCTTGAAATGTTCCTGGTGCCGCTGCAATACCGAACGGCATCCTGTTAAAACAGAACTGTCCTTCTTTTGTTGAGAATGCTGTTTTCTCTTGAGATTCTTTATCTAACTTCACTTGGTAATAAGCATTTCCCAAGTCGATTGAGCTAAAATATCTGGATCCGTGTAGGATGTCTAAAATTTCATCTACATTTGGCATTGGAAATGCTTGTCTTTCTGTTATCTTGTTTAATTGTCTGAAGTCTAGACAAAGCCTGATGTCTTTTTTCTCTTTCTTCCATACACAAACTAAAGGTGTGTTCCACGGTGAATTACACTTCCTAATTATTCCGTTGTTTTCTAGATTTTTTATTGCTTCCTCAATCTTGTTTTCCAAATTTATTGGCTGACGTCTCGGTTTAATCATTATTGGCTCTCCTTTCGTGATGATCTTATGTTTTATCAGATTGGTACACCCAATGTCCCATTTATCTGCCATAAAAACATTCTTGTTTGCCTGAAATATTTCTAGCAGTCTCTTATTTCCGGTAACTTTTAAAACGTCGATGGCATGACGTAATCTTTCTTCATCTGTTATAATCCGCCCAAATCTAGCTTCTATTTCGCAAATGAAATCACTACGTTTTCCATGTTCTTCTAGTATACATTTCAATTCTATACCAAATAACCTTTGTAGTTCTACTCCTCCAATAATTTCTGGTATTAAATTCTTTACTATAATGAATGTTACATTTCTTTCAATACTGCCCATTTTAACATTGATGTTTATTTTACCCATAGTTTCTAATCTACTGTTGTTTGCACATCTTAGCGATTCCCTTGTTTCTAATATTTCGATATTTTCTAATCGATCAATTACAGATTTAGTCGTCACATTAATTCGCGCTCCTGTATCCAATAAACAATCTACTTTCCGCCCTTGGATATCCAGTGTTGTACTCGGTCTACCTTGCATTATATTATATGTTATTACTGGACTTTTTTGTTCTTCTACTGACAAAATATTCTGCTCTCTAGTATCTTCTACAATTTCATTAATACACACGTCTCCATTTTTCTTGAGGAATTTGTAAATTTTCTCTATAGTTCTTTCCTCGTGTTTTACTAATTCATTTACTTTACACTCCTCTTTAAATTTTTTCTGAATTTCCTTATCATTCGACTTTTTAATTTCTACACTACTATTATTATTAATATCACGTTCAAAAACACTACAATCTTTATCAATCATACAATCATCATACATACTTAAATTACACATACCGTTAGCATTCATTCTTTGGTTGAAATCAATATTACTTAGTAAATTGCTCCGATCAATGTCCCGTTTGACGGAGCGTGCTCGTTTGGGTCATTCTCCCTGTTATACTCGTCTGGCTGGCTTGACTGTTTTGTATCCATCATCTCATCATCAGACTCGATAGCTGCAATATCTTTTCTGTTATATTGTTGGTTTCCCCATTGTCTTTGATGTACGTTCCTTGATTGATACATATCTTCCTTTGTTGATAGGTATTTCTTTGAATTCTTCCTCCTGACATCTTCCTTTGGTCTTGATCTCTTCCTTGATTTCGTCTTTCCATATTTGTGTAGCACTCTCTTTCTTTGTGTCCTCGTGCATTGCATCTATGACATTTGATTGTTGGGCATTCTCTTCGTATGTGACCTTCAACACCACATGCATAACATTGAAATCTTCTTTTTATATTACATTCTCTGCTACTGTGTCCCCGTTTTTGACACGTCCAGTATTCTATCACTTTAACTCTTGTCTCTGGTTTCCATTCGTTGATTTCTCTCTTCGTGGCTCCAACTTGTACTACATCTCTATAAGTTCTTCCCCCAGTTGTAGGTCGTATTGATCTCACCGTGTTTACTTGTTCAATAACCTTGTTAACTTTTTCTATCTTCTTTATAGTTTCTTTAATTTGTTCCGCCGTTTTGAGATCTTTCATTTCGATTTCTTTCCTGACTTCTTTATCTCTTACACAATGTGTCAATAAACATTTCTGAATTTCTTCCTCATTCCAAGTGTGTGAGGCCAATTTTTTAGTCATTTTTGATATTTTCTCTATAAATATTTCCCCTGATTCGTTACCTTGCTCGTAGTTCAAGGCTTCTCTTAAGTCATCAATCAATGACGTTGGTCGATGAAAGCTGCTCTTAATTTCTGTTCAACGGTTTTACCTTCTGCGGTTTCATATTCTTCAATCAAAGTCCTGTCCAGAAGTGTAATAACTAGTACCATTTGGGTCTTCACTGGTGTCTTCGTTATTTCAAAGAACCTTTGACATTCTTTGATAAATAATTCGAGGTCATCTCCTCTGTGGAATTTTTCTGGAAGTAATCTTCCAATAAGCAGATCCGTTGGAATGGTCGCCATGTTAGAAGCTATAACATTTAATTCTTCGGTCATCAAAATAAATTACTAAGACTATTAAATCCAAAATTATATTTCATTAAATCTGATTATATAAACAAATATTCTTGGGACATTTTCTAAATTTTAATTTCAACCAAATATCAACATACCATCGCATTCATACTTGAATTTCAATTTTATTAAAAATTATTTTATTTTAAAATTTCAATTATCATTTCAATTTTAATATCTTAAAATAATTTAAGTTTCAATTAAAACTTTACAAATTTAATTTAGTATTTTAATTTTAACTCCTCACAATCATCATAGGATAGAGTCAACTTCATGGAAAGTACGCAATATGTTTATTAATAAGTCAAAAACTCCGGTTGATTTGTGTTCCGATCTCGTTTATCAGTTTACATGTAATGGGTGTAATGCACATACATTGGAGAGACTTCTCATCATCACTATATTCAAGCTTGAGAACATTATTAACCGAAGGCTTTGACCCATATTAGTGATCACAATAAAGGCTGTAAGAGTAAAATAGGTATGTCTGATTTTAAAATTTTATTAAAAAATTTCGATAATCATTGGTAACGTGTAATTTGAGAGGCGTTATTGATAAAGTCATTGAATCCGAAAATTAATGTGCAGAATGTAGTGAATACTTGTGTTTTAAATGTTTTTAAATAATTTTTTGCATATTGTATCTATTGATTGTTGTTTGCTAAATTAAATAATTAATAAAAAGAATTTTTAAATTATTAAATTAAATTAAATTATAAATGTGTTGAAGTTGTTAAAGTAAATTATTAAATTATGTCAAATTGAATAATTCCAAAAAAAAGAAACCGAAATTGAGCGAAATAGAATGGCGGTCAAGCAGAATAGTAATGGCAAAGAAAGATTTGACGAAAGCAGAACTATAAAAGGGTACAATCAGGCACGAAATGGAAAATGCGCAAATCTGAGGAAGTTATGGCTGGCAATTCATGCATTTGTTTGAATTTTTTTCATCATGAATCTGTTGAAATACAAAATTGTTTCAGAGCCTTTTCGTATTTTGATCAAAAATTAAATTTATATCGATTTTTTGCAGTAGATTATTTTTAAAAATGCCCTTTGAGTCCTATACAATCGTCTCTCAATTTATATATTTCGGAATTTGGTGTTACCTTTTCTCCCAGGAGTTGGTGAGTCTAATGAATTGTATAAAAGGTTTTATGTTAGTTATATTAAATTAACAGTTCATATATCTACCAAAAATGATGTCAAAAAAGATAGAGATATTCCAGTTTTGTGTTTTAAAAAAGTACATAAATGCTGCATCAAAAATTGTTCTTCTGAAAGAACACTGAAATAATGAAAACCTACGTCACATAGCAATCGAAATTCTAGCTGGAAATTTCTGGAACAACTTTGTATACTGGACGCGTACCTTACAAAACGGGCTAACATTATTCCAAGTTGCTGGACAAGACCATGATCAACCGACTACGGCTATGTATTTACCACAACCACAATATAGTAATCAAACGCCCACTTCTGTAATTATTACCCCTAACAATGGAATACAAGTAACATTCACTCAAAATGGTTCTTCATCATGGTATACTTTAGCTGAATTAAATCAGCAATACAATCATCCTAACAAATCTCAAACTACAACAGTTCAATTTCAATTGCTCAAACTTTAAAATGGGCTGCTACAACTAATTCACAAATTCCTCCACATATGGATGTAGCATCCGCAGAAACTTACTTATTGAGTCCCATGGCTAGTGCTTCCGGTCACGAAAGTTCGCGTACACCAAATTCAAAGGATTCCTCGCCTGATAATGTAGATAGATACACTCAAATTGAACATGCAACACCAGATTCTGCTCAGACTTTTTATGGCTACAATTTCTGGAATTCAGTTTAATCCTTCGGCATTTAAAAATTCTCAATTGATTTTGCCAAGCATCTCAGTATGGACAAATCCCAAGAATGATTCCCTATGAGGTAAACTGGTATTTTGGCACTATGGCAAATGAAAAACATCATTTCCTTATCCTGACGTTAAATATTAAAATAATTTATTGTACCATCATCGAATTTTTGGTAACAAATTCTAACAAAACTATTCAAATTTTTAAATTACCTACTATAAATGAATAATTATTTTTAATTTTGAGATTATTTATCTATATTTATAAGTAATCAATCTTTAATATATCCTGCATAAATTCAATAAAAATATACTACTTACAAAAATAGGGAGCTTAATTGAAAATTAATTAAAATTATATCTTTCGTTTTCTTTCATTATTTCTTTTAATTTTATCTAACCAGAAAAAAATATTAACGAATAAATAAAAATAAAACTAATCAATTTTCAAATTCAACATTAGAAAAATCAAGACTTGAAAAAATGAAAATCTGCTCAAATTTTACGATCTCCATTAGATAATTTCCAATTCCTAAACGCGCTGAAAGCAGACTCTAAAGTTTCATCGGTCTTGAGAAAATCGAATTAGATAAGAACATTGATTAAAAAAAATTTACCTTGAAAAAACAAAATCTAATAAAATTTTCCGCGATACTTTCGTGTTGCTTCGAGTAAAAACAAGAATTTGGAATGGCAGAAACTTTCTATGAAAAACCAAGAATTAAAAAATAGAGAAAATGGCATGAAAGATTAGTAAAAATTCCAATTACCATATTTTTTATCATCCAATCATTGAAGAAGAAATCTAAAGCGATCATTTGAGTTTTGGCCTCTTTTCGGAATTCATCAGAAACTGTAATATTTACGATAATAAAGTCTGAATTTAAGTAGAAAAGTTTAAATTAACTTAAATCGGAGAAATCTGCCAAAATGAAATAACCGCCATCTGGAATAATCGGTATAAATCCAAGTTGTGCAAGTTCTTTGACCATTCGATCGCGTTTCCTAACCAAATCTATGCACACATTGGAAAAATACGATTTTGGAGTCCCTAATAGATCTAACTCAATTTCCAAACTTCGAGCAGCAGCTTCCTGAAAAAGTTAATTAAATTAATAATACTGTTAGGTTATTGATTTGGTGACAATATTTGTAAATTCAAACCTTTACTCTGGCTCCAAAGCGTGTTTATTAATTCGCAATTCAACACTCTCGAACACAATAAGCTTTATTAATATCCACACGTAATAGTAAAAATTTCAATTACAACCAATTAACTATAAACCAATTTATAAAACGTAAAGAATAGCCCTTTCTGTAACCACAACGATAATCACTAGCCGTCAACTACTCAATTACAGAATATGTTGATCGATTGTTCTATTTGCTTTGACCACACAATTTATTTACTCCACTTTTACTTTATATTCAATTTTATAAAAGATTCTTGCCACTTCTATTTTCACTCTGTTTTGATTCCCCCTTTAAACTCTTTCGTCTCAAATTTTACTCTATTTTTTGTCTCTAATTTCGTTTCGTTTTGCCCTCAATTTCGTTTTGTTTTCGTTCTACTTTTCGTTCTAATTTTGTTCTCAATTTGTTATGATTTCTCGTCAACCAGTTTTCCTTTATATAGTTGTTTTGTTTGTGGCACTGGCGACAGATTCTGTTTACCATTTTCCTTTTCCTCAACATCAGCTTTATCTCTGACAGATATCAAGATATTTTTCCATTTTCCTTTTCTGTTAAGCCGCCTTCTCCCGACAATTTCGCTATCTTTGACAAGCTGTCAAGATACGGCTTTTTCCCTTATTTTGTTTGTCTGGAATTTGAAATTCCACCTTCATTTGTACTTCTTAATTAACAATGACCTTTGTTTTAATTTCTTGTTTGTTTCCTTTTATTTGATTTATCTTTCTCATTTTTAATTTCTTTTTACTTCTGTTTTCTTTTCTGAGTTCCCCTAGATCGTCCCGTTTGTCATGACGATCTTCCCCAGGTAATTTATTTATTTTTTATGTTATTTTTCATTTAGGTATCCTCAACAATACTCAATTCAGTTGACAATTTATGGAATCCACTTTCGAGATACCTGAAAATATCGCTGTCAAATAAAAATCGTTCATCAAAAGTCAAATTATCGACAACGTGTAATGACGTAATAACTAAATAAATATTTTTTTATTTTAATGAAGTGACAAACATTTAGGATTTTGTTTAAATGCAATAGTTGATTTTCGTACCCCGAATTATGGATAATAAGTTTAATTTATCGAATACTAAGCCCTTACACGAATTAGATCAATATTATAAAAAAGTAATTTATTTTTAATTTAAAAACAAACTTAACATATTTTACTTATAATTTCCCATTAATGTTCATATACTACTGATAAATTATAATTAATATATGATATCCAAATACAAGCTAGATTATCAATGCGTCTTAGCTTATCTGCGTCTTTCTAGATATGATCAATTTAACAGTGATTTATTCAGAAATCAGATCTCTTTTGTATTAAATCAACACGCTCTTCCTCTGGCAATCTCGGATCGCCCAACACATCACAAACTATCTCTAACCGCTATACCCCGGGCAACGCATATGTGCGGGATTTTCATTGGTGCTACTCCGAGCGTACTAATATACGCGGGTTTCCAATTACTGGGACACATCCACACATCGTTTACGAATGTGTTGTGATGTGTGACGAATTTGAAACCACTATAAGTTTATTTGGTTGGTAAAAATAAACAAAACACAACTTTGAAATTGGATAATGCGAGACACGAGAGGACACGACAATTGAATTTTGTGTAATTTTGTTAATGTGTGAACTCGATAAAACGTTTTTTTTTGGATATTTTTTACTGGCTTCTGTTTTGATCATTTTTATATTGTGTGTTGACATTTTTTGACTTTTACGTTTATTTGTGCTTTTTAAAACTATCAAACATTTATTTTACACTCCATAAAAATGGATATCAATTATGATTCTTCTGATTACGAAACCGACACTGATTCGGATGATTTCATGAACGATTCATCATCTACTGGCTTGTCGGATAGTAATGTTATTGTGTTACCACTAACTATGCATTGGTCAGAAATGTCAAAAACACCCCCGTTTTCGATTCCACCTCCAAGATTTGGTTTCACCGGCAAACCTGGATTGAAATTTGAAGCAGACAGAGATATTTCACAATTTTTTAAATTATTTTTTGACGATGAAATAATGGATCATATTTGCTTGGAAACAAATAAATCAAAAAAAAAACAGAAATTAGATATTCCTGGTCTACTAGAGAGATCCTACTTAAACCTTTTTCGGGAAAACCGCGTC
>CAUHTR010008111.1:0-35784 GCA_959609185.1 Schmidtea polychroa
TTATGAGATCATTATTCAAGTTCTTAGATATTACTGTTAGTCAGCATTTATAATATAACATTGATAATAATTAAATTTCAGGTGTTTTTAGGAATTTTATGAAATTCAATGATTTTTTATTTGGAATTATTTCAATAAAATGTAAGTTAGATATATTTTTAACTAAATAAATAAACTAATTACCGAAGACATTTATTTTTTTAATGCAATTAGGAAAGAAATGGATGAAATAGTTTTTTTAATTTTTATAATCTTTCTCCGGCTCATTTTCGATGGCCCCATATTTTCAATATTTATTGCTTTAATTAAAGATTTGGTCATTCCTAGTAATCTTCCAAATTCTTGGTAATTGTCCCCATTCTGAAAGTCATTAATAAGCCAAATTTTGTCATTTTCTGTATATCTATGAAATATTAATTTATTAAAATAATTTATTTAAATTTACGATGTGCGAATTTCTTTCTGTAAATCAAATGATCTTGCTTTCTTTCTTGCGTTTTTTAATAATTTAAAAATAATTACATTTTAACAATATGTTAACAATATGTTAACGGTTATTTATTTCGGAACAAAAACCTATATAAGAAATTTTGCATGCATTTTTTATTATGGGTTTTGTGTTGGTGTGTTCAATTATTTTTCTCTCACCTTCACAAAACCTATAATAAAGTTACTAAATTTCGGAACAATAAATTTCTACACACGGGTAAGTTTGTGTGTTCCTATAATATATATTTATTGATTTTTTTTAGATTATAGAAGTTATTAAATTTCGGAATTAGGTGTATTTTGATTTGAATTGTTGCTTTTGTGTGTGATTTAGTAATATGGAAAAGAAGCGAAAAATTGATAGTGAATGCAGAAAATTCAAGGATCAGTGGAACATTCTGTATTTCGTAATTGAGTCCAGTAACAAGGCGCTATGTTTGATTTGCAATGAAAGCATAGCCGTTCTCAAGGAATATAACATTAAACGTCATTATGAAACAAAACATTTTCAAAATTACTCAAAATATACAGGAAGTTTGCGGACAGAAAATTCGAAGCTATGAAGCGTGGATTGAAATCGCAGCAATCTTCATTTACAAAACTCAAAACTGAACAAGAGGCTGCAACTCGTGCCAGCTTTCGTGTGGCTCTTGAAATTGTAAAACGTGAAAAACCATTGACCGATGGAGAAATGATCAAAGAATGCATAATTGCAGTAGCCGAAGAAATGTGCCCTGAAAAGGTAAATTTATTAAAAACTGTCAGTATGTCAGCAAACACTGTGGCTCGAAGGGTAGAAAACATCGCTGAAAATATATCCTCTCAACTGTTCGACAAAAATGGACATGTTGAGTGGTTTTCTTTGGCCTTAGATGAGTCAACGGATGTGTCAGATACTGCTCAGGTGTTGATTTATATTCGAGGAGTAGATGAAAGCTATGAAGTACATGAAGAACTTCTTGATTTGTATAGTATTCATGGCACAACTACTGGTACAGATATTTTTAAAGGAGTTGAAATGGCCATTAATCAAAAGAACCTTCGATGGAAAAACTTGAAATGTATTACAACTGATGGAGGCAAAAACATGAGTGAGAAAGATAAAGGAGTGGTCGCTCTTGTGTCAAAGGCTGTAGAAAATGACGGTGGTTCAAAACCATTAGTCTTACATTGTATCATTCATCAACAGTCTTTGTGCGGAAAATGTTTGGATATGTCTGAAGTTCTGAAACCAGTCATATCAACTGTTAATTTTATCAGATCTTTTGAACTGAATCACCGACAATTCCGACAATTTATTGAAGGGATTGGAGAAAATGACTTACCTTATCATACTGCTATACGTTGGCTTAGTTGTGGGAAAGTCCTTCAGCGCTTTTTTGAGCTTCGAGCAGTGATCGAAATATTTTTGAATGAAAAGCATTGTCCTCTTATTGAATTACAAAACAACGCATGACTGTAGAAGTTAGCATTCTATGTTGATTTGACAAAACATGTGAACGAACTGAATTTGAGATTGCAAGGAGAAAACCAGCATCTTCCTGATTTATACACTAATATCAAATCATTCCGGAAGAAATTGATACTGTTTCAATCACAACTACGAAGTAAATGTTTTTCACATTTTAAAACATGTGAAATATTCAGCCACACCACTGAGACTGAGTTTCCTATCGATTTTGCAATCGAAACTTTGAGTGCTTTGAAAATAAATTTTGATACTCGTTTCTCGGACTTTGATGCCATTGAGAATCAAATTAAGATTTTTCAGAATCCTTTTGATACTGATATTGAAACCCTAGCCCCGGAACTTCAAATGGAAATGATTGATCTACAGTGCAGTGATATAATTAAGAACAAATATCAAAACTCATCTTTGTTGGAATTTTATAAGAGTCTTCCACTGACACAATTTGATAATTTGTATAAATTTACTCGTGGGCTGTTTTCTGTTTTTGGTATTACTTATTTGTGTGAGAAGACCTTCTCCAAAATGAAGTACACAAAAAAGGTTTACAGATCTAAATTAATTGATGAGCATCTTAAATCTCTTTTAATAATTGGTACAAGTAAAATTAGTTCACAACTACAAACTATTGTCAGTGGAAAATCTCAATTACATAAATCTCATTAGTATTTCATATGTCATTATGCTTGTTATAAGTTATGTTTTTATTTAAAATGTATAAAATGTTAGTTGGATTCATTTCAATAATTTGTTAGTTATTATATACTGAAGTTAAATTTTCTGCATATTATACATGTCTTTACTCATTAATATTCTGTGTTTCTTTATCCAACTTATCACAAAAACAATAACAATAAGCTTACAACAATGTTATGAGTAGTTAGCCCATGACCATATCAATGTAGATAACATATTAATAATTATTCAACATAAAATTAGAATACTTCAGTAAACTAAATTTAATTTGCTATAAAAAATATGTTTTATAAAAGGAGTTTTCAAGTATGTTAGCTCTCCTCGGTCGGACAAAATCTGTCTGCGGGCCGGATGTGGCCCTTTGGCCGTAGTTTGGAGACCCCTATTCTAAAACATTCAATTCTTAATTTTTATCGATTTGATGGTGATTTTTGTGCAATAATTTTTTTTTATTTTTAAAATTTTTTTTTTGAATTATTTTTTATTTAAATTTGCCCCATTATAAATATGGGCATTTCCAGAACATTCCATGGTATTTTAATCTAAATCTTATTTTAATTGCTTTTTTTATTGATTCTTTTTATGATTTTTGTTATTTTAAAACTTAAATATTTATTTTCATAAATTTTATTTGGTCGTTTAGCGGCCATGATGGATTTTGCTATTTTGATGGGTCGTTGTGGGTTTTTGTTCAAATTTTTGCAAAATTTTTTCTTTAAATTATGTTTCGTCATGATTTTTTGGAAATTTCTTTAATTTCCTTTTCTTATTTCTACGTATCGCCTTAATTCGAATTTTTTCGTTGTTGTAATGTGTTTTTAGGTTATATCGTGCAATACTTCTTGCTAGTGTTTTTATTTTATTTTTCAAGTATGTTAGCTCTCCGCAGGCCGGACAAAATCTGTCCGCGGGCCGGATGTGGCCCTCGGGTCGTAGTTTGGAGACCCCTGCCATAAACCATTAGTGAATGAAATAAAAATGAAACTACCATCAAATACGACAATTAAAATACATCTCACAATTTAATTGCGAAATAACAACAAAAGTCAATTTTCCCACAACAGAACATTTCAAAACTATACATATAGACATAGTTATCCCACTTTCACCCAACAACAAACACACTGACTATAACTGACCGAAATAAAAAATGGTTCAAGGCAATCCCAATCAAATAAATCTAAGCAGTAACAATCTGCAGAAAAGTAGAATTAAACTGTTTCGTGAGATATGAAATAATTGGATTAATCAATCTACCCTGATTGCCAAGTAGTAAAAAGTCAGAGAAAGTGATGGTGACGGAACGGTAGATGACGTGGTAATAATGTATAACAGACATCTATTAGAAAGAAAAAACCAAATTATAATATACAAATTAAGCATCTGGGAAGACAGGGAGACGATCAATGTAATCGCGATGGACGAGCCAGTGGACTGAGTATAAACTCGACAAAAGACGAGTAACAAATTGAAAGATGAGAATGAAAATGAATCGAATATTAGACAAATATAATTATTGTCGAGAAAACAACAAATTTAATACAAAAATTGTATTCCTAGACAATAAAAACTGCAACCCGACACCGGCGAAGCTTTTAAAAAAACCGACGAAGGTATGGATCGAAAAGGAAGCTCACTGGAAATATTAGGAGCAACAAAAGATCGATTCAAAATGATTGAATGACATAATTGAGTGAAATCTCGGAAGAACTACTAAATGAAAATATTTTGATGAAAGTAATAGAGGAGTACCGACATGTATACGTGGTAGGCCGGACAAAATGTAGCGGCAAAATGTTACTCGGATTAAATGGTACAATGTACAAAATTGTATAGATTTAAGTGTATTTTGTACATTGTACCATTTTGTCCGCTATTGTTTTGTCATAGAACCGTATATGTGTGGTATCCAGTGCAATTCGACTTTATTATCCGAAAATGGAAACAGCTAGATTGGATGGAGAAAATATCAAGTAAGTATCAATTGAGAAACCACCTTCCACATTTTGAACCGATAAATAAAGAATTCTATGTAACTACTAAATTTAGAGATAAAAAAACTATCATGAACTACCATTCTACCTGCAATACGAAGGGAGATCACTTGATGACGATATGAAAATTGTAGTGAAGCCACTCAAACAAAGGGTGAAGAAATACGTTAACTGATAATATAATTGCAGGAAGGAAACTAGTCAAAAAGAAGATAAGATAAAAATTTTGAAACATCAAGCAGGGTAAGTCCAAACTACGCCAGAAATCCTGAAAGCAATCGGCCTAATGACCATTAAAGCAGCCAAGGATGAAAAAATAATAAGAATAATAAATGTCCAGGACGACATTTTGAGGACGACCAAAGATGAACAAAATGACGCAGATAAAGAAGACAACGACGATGAATCTGGCGAAAACATGAATAAAAAGGATAAAGGTAAACTATAAAGATGATGAAAATTATAAAGAAAACCAAGACAATAACGAAGACCCGGCATCCGAAAACCCAGAACAACAATCAAATGATTATTAAAGACAACCAAAAGATGAAAAGATAACAGATAAAAACAGATAAAGGTGTATTAACAGAGGAAGGAGGAAGAGAAAGTACCATAGCAACCGGAATATGATTTCAAATAAAATACAGAATAGACAATAACTAACAATGAGTACAAACCGACTGAAAAAATATGCATCAGAAAGGAGAAATTGGGATATAGATCAAAGAGACTGAATGAAGCTAGCCATACTGATGTAATATTCGCCGGAGATCAAGGAAAATCTATTCTTTTCTATTCTTTACAGAAATAAGTTTCAAATATTTTACGTCTTTACTTGTAAGCTGGGTTGTGTATATCCTAAAATATTGCATTAAATAAAATCACCTACAATTTTTAAATTATTATTTGAAATTTTATTTTTTTACAAAGTAATTTAAATTTTAGAATTCCATAAATCTCTTATTTGGTAAAGTGACGATCTTTTAAAAATAGGTTTGTTGCCAGAATCGCTAGATTTTTCTGTTTGATTTTCACTCAAAACGCCAGAGGGAGCTTCCATTTTTATTCGTTGTTTTGGTTTTAAAGTTCTTTTTTCTTTTTGATAGTGATCATTAAACCGATAATTAACTTGATGTTTGTTAAATGAAAAATATTTATTCACATTAAATGACTTTCCGTCGCATTCAATTTCTTGGTAAGCTAAGACATGAGGTAACCGAAGAGGTTTTTTTATTTTTGTAATTCTCTTAAAGTAATCTAAATAACTTTCGTTACTAACCGTATAAATAAAAGGATTTGAAGAAGCATTTAACATTGTAAGACTTAGTTTTGATTTTGGTTTCGAGAAATTTGTAATGTTTTCAATTTCTCTTGATATTCTTCTCATCAATTGTCCTTTGAAATTTAAAAAGCTTGATTTTGCTGACTTTCGAAATTTATCACTTTGACTGGACAACGACGACGAGCTGTTGCTATTTTTAAAGGTTTCTGCACTATGAGAAATATGCTCATTGATTTTTGGAATGCCACTCATAATATTTTCACTTGTCATCTTATCTTTCACCTTTTTAGATTGCTCGTCCTCCATTTTTGTCACAATACTGATATATATAGTCTGTATTATTATCATGATTATTTCAATAACAGTATTTATTGTCAAATTCATCAGTGGGGAAATACTGTACGCTTTATATTTAGCAATTGAGCATTCAGTCATATTTCTCAAATAGCTAGACAACGGAATCGTAGCATTATAGAATTTATTTTTGCATTCCTGTAATGCATTAGACAACATTTCATTTACTTTTTTAAATATATAAATTAAAGTATTGACATCGACATAATCACATTGTTTTGGAATATTTCCCAACGTACAAGTATAGTAACTTTCTAAACTTTCCTTAAAGTGAACAATCCAGACAAACGTACTTATTATTGTGATCAATAAAATCACAAAAGATGACATGCATATATAAATACAAATAGTTACAGCTAAATTAAAATTCCATACTGCACCGAACGATGAAAACAATTTTTGATGAATATGACAAATTAATAAAGATAGATAAAATAATAAATTCTGACCTAAAGCAATAACTGATACAAATGGAGCAATATCCAATAATAACCCCGTATCTTCTAAGTCGATAAAATATTCCATTATAAAAGCATCTTTACTATGAAAAATAATCATAATGTCATATAAGAAATAAAATCCCAAAAGATTTTGAACCATACAAGCTAAAACTAGAGTAGTTGTGGTATAAAATAGCGCCATCGATATCAATTGATAATACAATCTAATATTTAGTTTATTGTAATAAAAGTTTAAAATAATTTCAGTTTAAAAAAATTTCATGTGGAAATTTTAATTCTTAAATGAATTCAATTAAATAGTGAATATTACAAAAGTTGTTCCAAATTTTAATAACAATAATTATTTTCATAATAGAATTTAAATCTTTGTTTAAATTTGTTATTTTATTTAAAGTAAAATTATTTAAATCTTTTACAGTAAGTGTTAGTAAATGCAATTTTCGGTAAATTTTAGATAATTTAGAGATGACCCAAATCAAACCATTGATTAAACACAATATTGAAAAGAAACGTACTAAAAGATGGGTCAGACATCATGCTGATAGATTTGTTAGATTGGGACATAAATGGAGGAAACCAAGGGGTATTGATAACCGTGTTAGAAGGAAGTTCAAAGGCCAAGTTAGAATGCCTAAAATCGGTTACGGTACAAGGAAATGCTATAGAAATGTCCACAAAGATGGATTTAAACATTTCCCTATTTCCAATGTTGAGGTGAGATATTATATGAATGCATAATAATAATAAGAATTAACTATAGGAACTTGATGTCCTTCTCATGCAAAGCCGAGTTGTAGCTGCAGTTATTGATTCAACCGTTTCTGCAAAGAAACGAGTTGGAATTGTTAAACGTGCTGAGGAATTAGGAATCAGAGTTGTCAATGCTGCTGCCAAGGTTAAAACTGTTGAAACCGAATAAATTAGAAGAATAAATATTTGTTGGATTTCTACTTTTCTATTATTTATTGAAATCATTAATAAACCAATAGTATATAAGTACATTTCTATGTTACAATGAAATAATGTTTTTATAAACCTATCACACTTTTTATGTGCTGTTATTAATTCGATCTCAGTAATAATATTAAAAATATAATATGTGACTACCTCTAATAATCGATTATTATAAGTATAATATAATATTTCCCGTTTTGGTTGTCAATGTTCGGTATATTTAATGCTTCAAACAAAAAGTAAAATGAAATTTATATAAGGATTTTAAAATTGTTTCAAGCACTTTCATTAAATTAAGAAAGAATCCGTCTTAATATGTTTAAAAATCATAAAAGTGGGTTAAATTAATTTAATCAACTGGTTCTTCGAGGTCAGGAAACCAAGGAGAATTACC
This sequence comes from Schmidtea polychroa, assembly GCA_959609185.1. NCBI lineage: Eukaryota > Metazoa > Platyhelminthes > Tricladida > Dugesiidae > Schmidtea > Schmidtea polychroa. The sequence goes on from CAUHTR010008111.1 coordinate 8,093, forward strand.
ACGTTGTTCCGAAGGTTAAACTAAAAAAAGATCCAAACAGTTCAAATATTGGTTTCCTTTTCACACAAGCGGGTGGACAGACGTGTTTATCTGAACTGTCGCTGACTACTGCTACTTCTTCAATTACTTCAGTAAAAATTAATGAGGCATTCGTTTTTTGTCTAACACAGATGCAATAATGATTTGTCTTGGCAACAACAGTTGTAAAATTCATGTCTGAGTTTGATTCGTAACATCCGGGTGAATATCTTGAAGAACCGACAGATGGCAAAAATGACGACCTGCTGGTATCGGATCTTTCGGAGGCAATGAATTAATCCCAAATTCAGTGTGCTCAAAAGCACGAGGATATGGTAAAAACCTGTTTGTTAAGATTTTTCGAAATTGAGGATAACGAAATGGTTTGCAGCAAGATACATTCGTACACTTGACCACTTGAAGCATGTACTTTGAACTCATAATGTGCTGTGACCGCCACAGTAGGTTTGCAACTTCTCTGGAAACTCGCAGTGTTTCATTGACTTCTGGTATTGGAATAGCCTCCACATACACTGCATTTTTGTCAATGACTGTTTTACTCCATATAGATTTTTTTACTCCATATACATGGCGTGAAAGAAATTCCTTTTTTCCAATTCTTCGTCGATTATTTTTCCATGTTCGTGATCAAGAACCAACCCACAAATGTCATGGGATAAGGGAGCCATTCTTCGTTCACAGGGATTATATGCACTGTAGCCTCTTGGAGTAATAACAACAATGTGCATGTCAAGCTCATATTCCAGAAAAACATTAATCCCCTCTCCAATAACTTTCGGATACCGTGCATTCTCGCCTGGTCCTCCATCTGACCGTGACACCCAAAATGGTTTAACATTTCCGGATGGTGTTTTGACAACATTCTCAAACCGTTCATCATCAACTATGTGGCATATGTCCGTGCCATGACTGTAGGCATTTGATGTATCATGCTTTCCTGAACGGATTGCTATATAAGTTGGCCCAGTGTTCGATATCCCGGTTGTCTTGTCGCCAACAATGTCATCGTTGATAGTTAGGAAGGCGTACACTGAAGGTATCAATTTATGTTTCTCGGCTACCACCCAATCGTGATCTGGCAATTTTACTCTGTACTCATCAAAATTGGCTGCTCTTTACTTGCTGCTGCAATTCCAAGAGCTATTCTAGCTTTATCGTCTGGCGAAAATAGCATTGTGTTTTGTGGACCAATAAGTGTGCATAGTTCCATAACGAGCCTGATAGCAGCCAAACCAAACTTCATTTTTCTTCCGAGCATTTAATTGGGCTTTGACAAGTTTCACCGGAACCGTTTGTACATGTCTTTTGCCTTCATTTGTATTCCAGCGACGTGGTATCAAACGTCTGTATACAGCAGTTCTTTCAATATTGTAACCTTTTTCATTGAGCATTAGTGTCAGATCATCTAAAGTTTTCGGACATTGCAATAATTCAGATCGACGCCCAGGATCAGCTCCAGCTTCATTGGAACAAACGAGTTCCCAAATCACATTGAGAAGATATGGATATTTCTGCTCCTTTCTGGGACGCCCAGGTTGTTCAAGTAATGTTTCTGCAGCTGCAGCTGCGGATAATTTTTGGATTTTTTCTTTTTTTTCAAGCGAGATTTCTGTGCCCGAGAACGGTTAAGTCGAAGAGTTTGAATAGCTTGTTGGATTTTCTTTTTGCTAGTCTCCAAGTTCTTCAATTCCTTTCATACAGCTTCTGAATCACCTAAACCTTTCTGTTGCTTTAATACAAGGAATGATATGTTGGCATTAACTTCATCCAAACGTTTTTGTTCTCGTATTTCTACTGGTGTATGACGTTTTATATCTTCCAACACATTCTGCTTTTCAGCCTCATTTATACTGATGATTTTCGATTCGTCGACAACTGAAGTATGGCTGATTGTTTTGTCCATAACTGTCGGCAATAGCAGTTCACCAGCAGATGACTAAACAGACACAGATGGAACCTCCTGCAATAATGTTTTCTTTGCTGGAATGTTTGTCCAATAACTCAGATTCTTTGCTTTTCGTTTTGCTACAGCCATTCTTAACTCGTTCAGTTTCGTTTGACATGTAAATGGTTCTGATTTAATTCATTCCATAAAGCCTGCGCCTCTGTCAGCTGATCGTGCTTCGATTTGTCCGGATGTGCAAGAGCATACGTATTCACTAGATCTTGGTATAGATCTGGCATTTTGTTAACTTTACTTTTCTTGAACATGTCTATAGTCATCCAATATTAAAAAGTTTTCTTTAATATTCTAATTTAATGATTTATTTATATTAAAATATAAACTAATAAATACAGCTAGCGTGACGTCACGTTCAGCTCAACTCACCCACCCACTTTCAAGCGTGACGTAATTACGCAATGACCCCTAAAGAATTTTTATATTATACATATTGTTGCTGCCTGAGCAAGGTGATATAGTGCCTTACTCTAGTTGTAATAGATAATAAATCTTACACAATGATAAAATAAAAAAGTCAGTGAAAACTTCATATCAAACTTCAAATGATAGTTGGTAATGCAAGGAATGACAACTCTTATAGAAACAGTGTCAGTGAAATAAAATGACAACATGAAACCGATAGATGCATCGACATTTAAAAATACATTTAAATGCAATCACGACCACAAAAGTGTTGGATGATGAAGGAAGTTAAGTATGAATCTTCAAATTTAAATCTTGCGAAGAAATTAAATCCCCAAACAGGCAGAAAAGTATATATCTTAATACGGCGACTAGTTGCAACTCTAGTCAATGTTTTCGAAATTTAGATAATGACTATGATCAGCAATATGGGAAAAAAACTATGCTCGGTCTGTAAGGAAAATATTACATACTAATATGACATCCGAATCTACAACTACCAAGAAAAGACTGCCAATATGAAGTCATTTATAAATGAATAAAGCAAGGCACTCATAAAGATCTATACACTCAAACTAAAGAGCGGAATTGGGAATCTTTCAAATACATAAGATGCAAACATCATTACAGTTCATCATCTGCGAGACACGGTTTACATTAAGATCAACCATCGATCTATTTTTTTATTTTAATATTATTCATTGATGACTGGGATATCATCGGACGAGTCGTAGAAAGTATATGAGAATTCTCCAATTTTAATCACTAGAAAAGGCCAGTTCCAAAAATTTGTTTTAAATAGAAATTTTTTTTTGATATTTTTATTCTAAATTTAAATAAAATAAATTCTAAATATTTTCATCCACTTACTGTTAAACAAAACATTTACATAGATTCAAATAATATATCGTACCTTTGTTTAAATATTTAATAAAATTGAGGCGTATTTTAATTGATGATGAATTTGGATAATAAAGAAAGTAAACGTATACCAAAAACAGCCGAAGAAAAGAAAGCTTTCAAAGAACTAAAGGCACAAGAAAAACAACAACGTAAAGAGAAATCGTTACAAAAATCTGTTGTAGTTAATAACAACATAAATGTTGAAGCCGACAAAATCTGTTCTGTTTCTACATCTTCGCCTATTAAAAATAAAAGTAGCAAATTTAATATTAAAAAATTTTTAGGAAATTTTAACTTTTAAGAAAATTCGAATGAAAGCACACTGACGAATTCAAAAAATGATAATATACATGCTAAGCCATGTCCGGAAGAAAAGGCATATGACAAAGTGGAATCCACCAAAAAAATTTCTATTCCTAAATCCTGCAATGAAGATAATAAACAAAGTAAATAAAACTTATTTTCAATACAATTAAATTTCAATTAAGGAATTCCACGAGTTAAAAGCTCAGACAGAGTTTCATTTAGCGAATCTTCAATAAAACATTCGTCAAACATATCTGATGAAAAATCTTCGAAACAAACTAAAGCCGATGAAAATGTTCGTAAACAAGATTCAAAACAAATTTCTTTTTTCAGTCATCTGTTCAATCCTAATCGACGACAGACTTTTGACAAAATCATCAGCGACATCCCCGATTCCAAAATCCATCCAGCTATTAAAAAGCTCGGATCAGATTTGGATTCTTTTAAAATTCGAGGATCAACAAATCGTTGCTTGAAATTCTTCGACGCCCTAAAAATAGTGATCAATGATCTACCAGAAAATGAAAACAAATCATTTTCGGAAACCTTTTCCGCTTCATTGGAAAACATTATCGAATTCCTCGAAACATGCCGACCACTGGCAACGACAATGAGAACAGCGATAGATTATTTGAAAATGAACCTGTCGCCGTTGAACGAAGCAAAACATTGAACAGTCCCGAGAAATCATCATCGAAATGATCGACCAATTCCAAAGCGAAAGAATCTTCGTCGCTCACTGAAGGAATCCAGGAATCTTATTGTGAATTATATCAAACCCGATTCGAATATTCTCGTCTGTTCGTGTTCGGAAATCGTTTTCAAATCAATTCTCAGCGCTTGGGAGCGAATGAAAGCCAATCGAGCCGGCTCGTTTCAAGTGTTTGTTGTTGACTTGTTTCCGGATTTTCAAGGCGGTCAAATGATCGATCGGCTGAAGAAACACGAGATCCCATACTGTCGAACGAATCTCTCATCGGTCCCGCAAATTATGCCACAAATCAGTCTCGTTCTGTTAGGAGCACACTCGATAATGCCTAACAATAACGTTGTCAGTTCGAGTGGATCTGCATCGGTTGCCTAATGCTGCGAAATCGTTATCAAAGCCGGTCATTGTCTGTGCCGAAACCTATAAAATCAATTCAGATAACTATTCAAATGGGTTCGAATTCAACGAGTTGGGCAGTCCGGATTTTCTCGTCAAACAAATTGCAGCAATCCAACAGGCAGGTGACGGCACCAGTGACAATCACACGCTGAAAAAGTGGCGAAATGCAAACAGCAATATCACGGTTGTTGATTTGCTCTATGACGTCATTCCGAGTATTCTAATCAGCGGCATCGTTTGCGAGCTGGGATTCGTGAGTTCTAGTGCAGTTTCATACGTGTCTCGCATCAAGCAACCGCATTGTTGATAGGCAGATTTCAATTTTATTTTTGACTGTTGTGAATAAATTATAGTTTTTTTCAATGGGTTTCGATTTGTTATAATATAATTTGTTGGAGTTTTATTGTTATCTATGAATTTAATAATCTCATATTTCACAATTTTGAAACTATGGTAACGGAATGGTTCCATGCCAAATTAATTTTTTATTATATCTCCAGTTATATTATTCTACATGTTGATGTTTAAACTATAAATAAAGCCATCCATGCTTCGCCAAAATTTTATCTTATTCGAGTCATAGAAATGGCACAAAATAAATACATGCGGTTAAAATCAATAAAAGTGCAAAAATTGGTCAAAATCGATACAATTCACGTATCGCCCAGAAAAACCGATTTTCCTTTGGGTCTTCTATCAAACAAAGGGCTAACGATATTGGTGGTACACAGGTAATCCACATTTTACCCGTTAGTGTCGTTTCCGACGCAACCCAAGATACAATTGAATTCATTCTACAATCCGACACCCTTTGCGTGGTCAACGTTGGTGCTGTGTCGTTTGGGTAAATTCTCGCGAGAAGAGAGCGTACAACTGTAAACTATAATCGTCGAGCATTCGAAATGGGTTCACGGGCTGTTGATAGAAGGCTTCTGCCCTTCTTTACTTAGGTCCATTTTGATCTACAATCTAACGACACCAGTCTTCCTCATCTTCTACTGTAGGTTCCTAGTTATGACAGGGAAATATTCCACCTATTAACAATCAACAATCAATAACCAATACTCATTAAGAATTAACTGTCAGAGATGCAAGTTGGTTCGTCAGCTTTACGTGGGGCATGATTGGTATGTTTTAAAATTCAGACATTCTTACGCGCTCGCCGCCTGGCTCGTTCAGCCTTCACAGGCTAGTTTGACCGCCTTACTGATATTGGTTGGGACGTCGTGGTAAGCTGAGGTCTGGTACTCGGCAAACGTGATGTCGTGACATTGAGCATTTGTTCTACCAAGTGTTTTCAACCGTGCCTTGATGGTTCCAAGTCCCTTGTCGTTTGAGATGGATCTTCAGAGTTCGAATCTTGAACTGGTTCGGTACTCCCTGGTCACGCAGATTTTCGATTACTCGGAGTTTTTGTTCATGATGTCAGAACTAAACGATGGCCCTTCCATCTTATGAATCTTTTCTTTGAGGACCTCGATACAAGTACGGACGGCCTTTGCTTGCCGGGACGCGCTTTGCCGATCGGACATCATCTTTTCCAGTAAGTTTATCATTGAAATTATATGAAATTAATCCTTATTAAATGTGTGACCAGGGTGTGGGAACGGGAATATGTAATAATTATAATCAATGAAAGTCTCGAACCCACTTAGTATCAATTATGCAACCCTATGCACCTTTTAATCGTCAGCATTAATTATTCGTCATCCATTTACCAACCTTCGATTCGTCCCCGGTCACAACCACCTACTACATTATGCTTTAAACAATCATCATAAAATAATCATAAAAGTCATATGGCCTAATGCACAAGTTAATTAAGTCCGAACAGTTAGGTCAATTCCGGACCTCAATGTAGACGACGTCCAGAGTCATACCATTTGCTTAAATTGACTGAAAGTTGTAACTATTGTAAAGTATTTGTTAGGACACATTTTATAAGATTCTGGAAAACCACAAATGTGTAAGGTATCTGGAGAATAATTTCCAGTTTTGGTCCAATGACTTTATGATCCAAAAGAACGGGTAAAACAATATTAAGCTATGTTATTATATGCATTATAGTTCGTCAGAGAAACACGATAAGTTGTATTGGTGTCCATAAATTAACATCTTCCGATGGAGTTTGTCGCATAAAATTAATCAGGTTGATAAGAACTGTCAAAAGAAAATGGAAAATTTACTGAACTGGGGTTCCGACTCTCGTAAGCCTTTCGAGCTTGTGGATGGTCTCTAGTTATCTAAATCTCATTTGTATGAAATTTTCTTGCAAACTACAAGCAGAGGAGGTATATAATTATTTTGTTGACTTTCTCTGATTAAATGATTTCATCCAGTCGTTTTCTACCCAACTATGTGGGAACCCGGCGACTTTCCTCCTATGCCGAATGGATCTTGTCGACATGGTATTAATGTTCTAACTCAATGGATCGATAACCACATGCTTTGTGGGTTGTTGCGTACTACTGTAAATCCACTGTCGATAATTCCGATAAATTTGATAACGGATGAGTGACGCCTAGTTTGTCAATATATGCACCACGAAAAAGGTCGATTTTCGAAAATCCATTGTTTTAATCATTCAAATGGTAGACCAGAACAGCGGTTTTCAACCGGATAGAAAACCATTAGAAAACACAGAAAAGACACGGAAAATATTCGAGCAATCGTGAACCAGATTAAAGATTTTACCGATATTCATCTTTAACTTTAATAGTGTTGAGTATTTTGTGAAATTCGGTATTACTAACTGATTCATTGGTGTCCTATTTTAAGCAAATCGAACAACTCATCACAATAAAATTTATTCGAAATTATCACAATTACACTTTTATTTATTACACACTTCAATGAAACAATTTCACTTTACACTACTTTAAATAACTCTTTTAACTCTGAACGCTTTTTAATTTCAACCTCAATCTTATGCAGGGATAAATCTACCAACGGAAGATGTCCCTTTCTTTTACGCTAGATTCAAAACTATTTGGTTACGCTAAATTTTTTTATTTTTGCTAATCTACCCCAATTAAATTTTTCTCATTCCCTTTCAGTTAGCCTTTACCTAATTAGATTGATCGCTCGGGTTTTCTCTCACTACCTTGGTTATGTATTAGGTAATTAATTTTTTAATTAATTTTAGTTTTTTGTAATTATTTCCTTCTAGGGACTCCAATTAACATTATTTTTATTATATTTGAATTCGTCTCATTGTTCGGCATCCACCAATATCCTTCAGAAAATATTCATTTTTAATTTTTTGATTTTTTTAATTAATATTTTTGTACTTTAAATTATTATTGTGAATTTGATGTTTTATTGAGTTTCCCTTTCACCCTAAAAATAAAAATTTATTTTCAAATAATATTCAAAGAAACAACAAAAATAGACATTAAAAATGTAATAAATAAAAAATCAGATTACTAAAATAATTATATTTAACAAACATCTGAAGCGTCAACATATACCACCGATATAAAATAGTGGACTTGACAAAGTAGCAACAAATCTTCATTTCCAGCTGATCCGATTTATAATTTACATGTGTACACAATCAATATTGCTGTCAAAATCGATTAATTTTTGATTGATTATTCGAAATAAAACAGATATTAATCAATAACTGACCAGAAATCTTCAGCTTGAAATTCAGGAATCGGTTCTGAATAAAATATACATTCAAATTCCTTATACAAATTCAAAGCGTAGGAAAAAGCAAAATAATCAATTTTGTCACAAATCAATCAATTTTTTAAAAGCGATAAAAATAAAATTGAGAAAAGCGAATTTTTATACCGACAAACCTATCTGTTTCTAAACCCTTTCAAACCCAATGGAGCAACATATCCCAGTAAAAGTATTTTAGGAACCATTTTTAAAGAAAAACGAAAAAAAGTTATTCACACAAATCACCGTCGTTTTCTTATTTTTAGATAGTTTAGTATGAAATGATATCATATATAAAATTAGAACATAAAAGAAGAATTTACGATACATACTAATAAAAATAACTCCAAAATGGGTACGGTTAGTTATCAAAATAATAACTGTCTCATAAACTTTACGTAAAAGAAAAACTGAAAATAAGGCTTATATAACATAATTTTATTCAGCGAACCCTGCAAATTTAATATAACAATCGCATAAATTATTGCTGAAATATTTTAATATAGCGAAAATTTAACAAAGGATGAATTAATTAGATTTTAACAAAATAAAAATTCATAATAATAATTATTGTCAGAAAGCGCCACTCAAACAGTTTTACAATAAATTTCGACAGTGCCACTGTCATTATCAGGTAGGACAGGAAACTATTAAAATTTATTAAATATTGAGAACGTTTGATATGCGTTATTGGTAACATCATTGTATCGAAAAATTAATGTGCAAAATATAGCGAACATATGTTGTTTTCAAAATTTAAAATTCAAGTATTGATAGATCAAATTGTCTTGGGTGTGAAATAAATATAACTAAAAATTTTTTTTTGAAAATGTTTAATTAAAAAAAAAATTAATAAATCTATAATATCTATTGCTTTTTCTATCCTACTTGATGATATCATGTTTGAATGGATCTTTCTAATAAATAAACTATGGAGGACAAAATGGTATAGATTTAAGTTTAGTTCAATAGAACATGCAGCATTAATATTTAGAAAAACAAAAAGTCAAAAAAGTCAGTCAATATTAAGCAGGAGCGCAATATCTCATAAACAAGTAACCGGATCTCGATTGTTATAGTCGATTACCATGATTGGAAGTGTCAAAGCTGTATAAAAACCAAAGGTGTTAAATTAACATCAATAATATATTTAGGAATCCCTGTGGAAATAGTTTATAAATTACCATATAAATCAATATTTTAGTAACTAAATAATTACGCAATATTAGGAAAAATTTTGTCAGTTTCAGATTACAATAAGTTAAACGATTTTGTCCTAGAAACCATTTCCGTTACTTATTTAATAATAATAATAGTACTGATGAGAGCCAAAAGCTCGAAACTAGTCTACTATTGGGATTTGCACTGGGTATCACAAAGCTTGTACTGTTTATTTTATTCAAGTGAGACATCCGACAAAAATATTTTACACCATTACTTTATAAGTTAAAAATGCTAAAGGTAATCGGATGCACTTGTAAACAGTTTCTGTGTATCGACTAATTTTTTAGTCCGCAGAGATGATTATGATTTTTCATACGCCATGTTTACAAGTTTACAGATTTTTTCTGTGAGCAAGCTATTTTGCAAGCGATGTGATTTCCAGTGTACCGGGGAAAGTATGCAATAGAGTTGAATCAACAATATTGTATACTTACCTGGCGCGAAGAGAAATCTTCGTGTCTCCCGCATAGTACTGATGAGAGCCAAAAGCTCGAAACTAGTCTACTATTGGGATTTGCACTGGGTATCACAAAGCTTGTACTGTTTAATAATAATAATAATAATAATAATAATAATAATAATAATAATAATAATAATAATAATAATAATAATAATAATAATAATAATAATAATAATATTAAAAAGCTTGAAGACTATGGAATCAGTAAATATGTCGATGTTTTTACTGATTCATAGTCTTCAAGCTTTTTAATAAATACAATGGAAAAGAAATCAGTGGTGAAATTGGAAAAAAAGTTCTTATAAAAATAATAATAAAATTCATTGTCAAAATTCGACTGCTAGCCTATTTATTCTGCCTACCAATATTTGGAAACCATGTCTAATTTATCAGTTCAATGATTAGAAGTTATCAATTCTAATAATATTTAATGTTAAAATTCAAGAGCAAAATATGATTTAAAAATAATATGAATGTTTATGCTTTTATCAAGCGCCTTGGTAATAACCATATATTTTTAATGTAACAATTATTGTAATTATTATCAATTATTTAATTAATTTGTTATCTTAATTTTGAATGAATTCTGACTATAGTGCTGTATAGAGGAATCAAAAGAATATCTGTTAATAATTGCTGTTAGTCTCCCGAGATTATTATTGAATATTGTAATACAATTTGTGATAATATCCTTAGGCTACTGCATTTATTATGAGGCATGATTAACAACCTATTGCAGAAGCAAATACCTAATAACGGTTATTGTGGTATGTTTCAACCATTGTTTCGATTCAATTTTGCAACCTTGGAAGCAACTGTCAAGCTTCTGCATAAAATAGGCAGGAAGAATAAAACTTTATCTTTTTGTTGTACAAATGCTTAAATTTTTATGAACTGAAAATATATTCTTTTAAAAATTCATTTATAATTATTCATTATTAATTTGTTTTGAATTTCTTCAAAGACCTGGGCTTTAATTAGAAAAAAACAGGTCAAAATTTACTCACCATCCTGTCGCCTATTGCTTTCCATTTGAAAAAGAATCAACACAATAAAGATACCAGTTTGTAGTGATAGACTAGTCAATTCCACATCAAATTTAATAACCATGAAGTTCGATGAATCAAGTGATTTTTACAAATTTTAAAGTCGACAGAGTTTCCCAGTGTTTGTATTCTTTCGCAATAACGGATTGCTTCCCATTACACAAAGTCTTAATGAAGAACGCACTTTTTACTAAATCGCATATATATATATATATTATAAGAACTTTTATTTCTTCCAATTTCACCACTGATTATTTTATCCATTGAATTAAAAAGAGAGTTGGAAGACTATAAATCAGTAATATATCGATGTTTGTTGATACTCACGAATTTTCGGCACTGCTTTTTTTTTCAAGTTAATTTTTAAACAAAATTTACTTCAAAAAGGCAGTGCCGAAAATTCGTGAGTATCAACAAACATCGATATATTACTGATTTATCTTCATCTTTAATTTTCAATTTCTTTTACCTTATGTATTTTTTTCAACTATTTCTTTTCACCTATGAATACAGTTAGCTGTTCTCATGTTCCTCAAATTCCTACGAATTATCACACTCGAATTCATTCAAGTAAATAAACTCAATTTAATACTTTTGATTTTTATTTGTCATTTTTTTATTTCCAAGTTATACATTATAATAAGTATGAATTATTATTATTTATTTTTTAGGTAAATTGTACAAAGCAAACTGTTGTCTCCGTTTTTTTTCATTTATCAAAATATTTCATCAAACTTGCGTATTATAGCAGAAAATTCTATCTAGCTACATTTACCAAAAAATCGGTTGAGATTTCAATTGTAAACGCTCTCATAGTTTACAAAATAAAAACAAAAAATACAAAAATCAGACAGTTCAAAAAACTATTAGCTAAAAATAATCAAATAATGATTGTTTTAATTAATATTATATCATAAATTTCGGATGACACTAAATTTCTCGCTAGGCTCACCGTTTGCCAAACGCTGACTAAAACAAATTAAAATAATTATTGCTCCAAAAGCAAGTGGATCTTAAAAATTACATCACAAATATAAAAAATATTAGTTCACTATTTTGTTTTTTATTTTATGTCATGACGTATATAAGTATTCCAAATTAAAGTAATTATGCAAGATTAAATCTAATATATAAAGATGAAAGTTTGTTTGTTTGTTATTCATAGAATTCCCCACCGTTGGGCCTAGGGTGCTGAAATTTCGCATGTGACCATCATTTGTCCCGGGACAGGTCATAGGCTATGTTTTTTGCACCAGAAGGAAAAACCAAAAATATAGTTTATCGACAAGCTTTATCATAAGTGATATATAAATTACATGTACTTTTTTTTAATTAAATTTTTATGTATTTTTTAAATCATTTTTTTAAATGAATGAACTGAAATAAATTTCTTTTTTTTGAATCTGTTTACTATTTTTTAAATCGTGCAACGCCGGGTACCCCAGCTAGTGGATAATAAAATCAAAGAAATAGAATAAAAATTTAATTAAAAAAATTCCAATTTAATCAAAAACAACATTTTGCTATCTTTTAAAATTCCTTTACCTTATTATGGAATCAAAACAGAAAAACAGAAAAACATTAATCGAGTATTTAATATTTTAATTTTATGATATTGCTTTTGGGATTTCTATAATATAACTTCACCAAGTTTATATATTATTATTATTATAATTTAAGTATTTTCCAACATTTTTGAGATGTAAAAACATCAGAATCTGATTACTTAGTCTTTGAAATTTTCTTTGATAAACTTCTAACATGAAACTATTAGAATTAGGAACTTAAGTCACGCATTTTGATGGCAAATGCAGTAAAACCGTCCTGTTGTTGGAAAATGGATATAAATTTTCATTTTACACTGGTATTGAAAATGTGCATCTAATGTCCTCATAAATAAATGTATTCATAAACCAAATTAATATCAAAAACATTGACAGGAATTAGAAAAGAAAACTTGAATGTTTAACCCAGCACCCTCTGTGAGAAGTTAAAATTAAAATTATTTCATGATTAAATTTTGTAAAATCAAAAGTGAAACTTAAATTATTTGAAATATATTAGAATTAAAATAGTTTTAAATTAAAATGAATATTTTAATTTTAATTTTCAAATAAAATAATTTTTAATAAAATTGCAATTTAAGTATGAATGTGATTGATATGTTGATATTTAGTTGAAATAAATATTTATAAAAAGAAAATGTCCCAAGAATATTTGTTTATATAAGCAGATTTAATGAAATATAATTTTGGATTTATTTAGTCTTATTAATTTATTTGATGACAGAAGAATTGAATGTTATAGCTTCTATCATGGCGACCACGCCAGTTTCTAACACCCTCATTTGAGGACAAGCAGATTTTGTTTCGAAACTTCTATACTCTACTTATTCTAATAATTTTCAGTTTATTCATCAAACGAAGAGCTGATCCAAACAGACAATCAAATCAGATGCCCCTTAATTGTATTATGCTGATATAGTCCATGGATGGAAATTATTAAAATTTCTTTTTATAAAAACCGAAAAAATAATTAAGGTGCGAATGGGTAAAATTTCTAAAATAAGGATTTTTCATCAACTCAATTGAGTCCCTAATGCAAATCCGTCATCACTATTTATTGAAAATTAAAAAGGCAAATCAATTAATTAATTAAATCACAATTAATTCAAATAAAATATTGCATAAATTTTTGATGGAGCACATACAAAAATTGACAATTGAAAAATTGAATACATACCATTTTTTATATTTATGAATGGCAGATTTTTCTAAGAATAATCACATTAAGAGATATGTTTAATCAATAATATAAATCATAAATATAATTTAATAATTATTAAAAATATTTTTAAAACAGATCAGCAACTTATATGCCAGAGGTGGCCAAATTGCGGTTCGCGAGCCGCATATTTTTAACATAAATTGCCTTTCAATGTCAATTTTAATCTTTCAAAACTAGGTTATGTAAACCACTAATAACTTATAATTTGAATAATTATAATCAAAATTGAATAATATACTTTAATAACAAATATCCATTTCAAATACATGTCTTCAATATATATTTGGTTTTGTTTACAGCTTTTAACTACCATTGCCTTTTCAAACAAGATTTTCTATTTTTAGACACCAATTAATTATTTCATCAATATGACAGAAATCAAGAAAAGAAAATATGAAGAAGAAAATAGAAACTTTAAATTAAATGGGAGGATGATTATGCGTTTATTGAAAGAAACGGTAAACCAACATGTCTTATTTGCAACCAGACACTTTCTCAATTCAAAGTAAGTAACTTAAAACGGCATCATGAACAGAACCACGGAAGTTTTATCATCACTTATCCCTAGAATACCATTATAAGAACTACTAAAATGAATTCGTTAAAATCTGGAATAAGTTCCCAACAGAATTTGTTATCATCATTTACTAATGAGAGTATTTTTGTAGCTGAGGCTAGTTACGCCATATCCCGGAATATTACACGACCTACACGCCCGTATACAAAAGGCGAATTTATAAAGAAAAATATATTTCAATATTCATTTCCAAGAACATCTTTATTATTTTATCTAGAACAATAAGCTTCTGAATTTTTGACATATAAATATGAAACACCCACTATAAGTTCAAAGATACCAGTAATTGTTATTACTAACCTTTAAATGATTTTAAGATATCTACCATAATATTAAAGCTGTTTCAATGTGATAAATTACTTTAAAAATAATTAAAATCCAAATTTTTAATTAATTAATTTATAAATATTATCACGAAGGAATACGGGCGACTGAGAAGTTAATGTTTCTTAAAAAATAATTTAAAATCCACTGAGATAAAAGAAAAGAAACATGATTTAGCCACTCAGGCACAAACTGTAAATTGAATACATAAAGTTAATATTTATTAATAATTTTAACTATATATTATAAAAGTAATTTCTATTAACTCAATTGATTTTCACTAAAATTCACCTTTTAATCCAAGAATTTCTGCAGCTTTTTCTGAAATATCACTAATTTCACCAGGAATCGCTTGAAAGTGATTTTGATTAAAAATGAGATCATCTTGAGATTTTGGAGATTTTATATGTTCTGAAAAATTCACAATTATTGTTTAATAGTATATAGATATAAATAAATAAATAAATAAATAAATAAATAAATAAATAAATACTATATATATGCGAATATATATAAATATAAATGTAAAAAGTCAAAATTAATTAAAAATAACTTAAAATTAAATAATTAAAATTTACAGACTTGTTTAGTTGAAATTTAATAATTTCATTAAAATAAAATTTTTGGTTTAAAAAGACTACAAAAATAAAAACTTAAAAAGAAAATATTTTATGAACGACAAATATAATAATTATGTCCTGAAGTTTTGTTGGTAAAATAGTATCAATAGAGGTAAATTTTATTATGATTATACCAAAATTAGTCTTAATATTAATAAATAATAAACAATTATTATTATTATTATTATTATTATTATTATTATTATTATTATTATTATTATTATTATTATTATTATTAAATACATACTTAATTTCAAAGTGTTTTGATTATGTTGTATATTCGGTTCACACGATAATGATATTTCTGATAATTTTGAAGGATCATTTATGACCATTTTATTTAATTTAGACAAATAGAAATCAATCCATAAGTATTCAGTCTGTAAATTAAATGTTTGGAAAACTGCAAGATCCGAGTTAAGTTTAACAGGAGATGCCGGATGAGAAATACTCTCAGATGAACTGCTTTTTACAGATGCATTTGACACACTGTGCTTTCTATCGTAATTCAGCGCAACAACCTGACTATTTCGACTGCTTCCTGAATGAAGATTATTTTATATCATATACATTTCCATTGGAAGCCTTCAAACAAACTATTGGCATGTAATAATAAGTATAAGTATAAGATTAGTTAATCAGTTACCCATCAGCCATTAAATAAAAAATACGATTAAAGAATTATTAAGTATAATTGAATTAACAAAAAGAAAACTAATAGTGCAAATTAAGTAAAATAACAGGTAAAAAATATATAATGAATAAAAAAGCAACAGTTAATCTTTAGAATATCAACATCCCGTACAAAACCATGTGAAAAATACCAGGGATGGGGAGTTTTATCGACTCTGACTCCGATTTCGACTCCTGGCAAAAACTTCGACTCATTGACTCTTCCGCTCCGACTCCGATTCCCCATCCCTGAAAAATACGACCAGGCATATTATACAATGCGTGTTGTACTTGTCAATAGTTTTCAAATAATACATTTATTATAATCGGTCTGTAAGAGTACTAATTCCAATGCCCAAAATTTTGCTTAGGAACCTGAGCATCTAAAGGTCAATTGACTTGAATATGAGGACCTGATCACTAGTTTATGTTCAATTTTCAGAAAATACAAAATATTTTTATTTTTAGAAAACCTATTATTAATATAACTGAGTTAAAGAAATTAAAATCGAATGTCAATGTGAAAATAATGGCGATAAAGAAATTGCAACTATTCTCATGTAATCCATGGGAAGTAACGCCACACTTCATCAGAAAATATTGGATTGTATACATGGCTCGAAAATAAATGAATGCTATGAAATTTACTATGACCAAGAAACCTGCAAAATATGTATTAAATGAGAAAATAAATAAATATCCAACAATTAACACTAACGAAGACATCAGTGAAATCGCCAGTCTGATCTTTGGTGTCAAATTTGTGGGCTTTTAAAGATGCTTTAAAAAAACTAATTTAGGAAAAAATATTAAAATGCAATGTATTAAGTTTGAAATTTTTTTAAAGGGTTATTTTTTTTTTAAAAGAGAAACCTTTTTAAAAACTTCCAGTAATTAAAAATTTTATATTTCATTTAATTTTGCTTTTTTAATGAAAAGGCAGAAAATGAAATATATAAAAATGGAAATCAGAAAGCATTTAAACATTGGAACATAGCTAAATTATGAGAGATTTAAAAGGATTATCCTGTAATCGAAAAGTTCTCTTTTAATACATATTTGCAACAAAAGGCTAATCTTATCATTTACTTGTTTAACGTTTAATTTATGCTGCTACCAAGAAACCATCATTTTATTATTATTAATAGTAATAATAATTAATAATATTGATAAAAATAGTAACACCAATAATAATAGCAACAAAAATAATAAGTATGAAGTGATGATTTCCTGGTAGCAGCGTCAATTAAATGTTAAACAAGTAAATGATAAGATACGCCTTCTGCTGTAAAGTCTATATTAATAAAATGAAGTAATTTTTGATTAGTAAAATAATCTTTATCAATTTTTAAGAAGCAAAAGGATTATATTATCATTTAATTGTTTGATAATAATAATAATAATAATAATAATAATAATAATAATAATAATAATAATAATAATAATAATAATAATAATAATGATAATAATAATAATAATAATAATAATAATAATAATAATAATAATAATAATAATAATAATAATAATAATAACCGTTCAATTTTTTATGAAGCATTCGTCTCAATATTTCTTCATTTTCTAACTTGGTAATGCAATTGCAGAAATGTTTTATTACAGGTTTTGATTTGTCTTTATCGCACGTACAAATTGAATTGATAAAATTTCTCGACAGTCGAGCCATTTTGCGCATTTTGTCAAAATTTATCAAATTTTTGTTTACTTGCAGCCCATTTATTTCTCCTTCAACATATGTCGAATAGGTTTCTTCAATCATTGTCAAATCTTTCACAACCAACGCTGTGACCGGAATAAATGGGCTGGACATTTTTTGTTGCAAAAAACGCAAGTGTCTCAAATTACCAGTTACATTTAAAATATTTTTGAGATTTTTGAACAATTTTTTATCGCTATTCGATACTCGATCCCACGATTGGAATAATCGGGATATTTCCGCTGTTAAAGAAAAAATTGTATAAATGATCAAAAAATAAAAATTAATGAAACCAACTCGAATCCAATCCGCTAACGAGGCTAAAAAACAAATCTATGTGACCAATAATTTGAGCTTTTGAAGCCAAATGAATGAAAAAGCGAATTTTTTTTGCTCGTTTTATCGGGCACATCTGCTCAGAACATATCTCACTGATAACCCAGTTCTTATGGAAGTCGCTTAATTGGATATATTTATCAAACTCGTTCTCAGTTTGATTTGAAAGTCGATGAGTTTTCAGGGTAGCCTTGCTGGTTGTCACGTAATTTATTAAATCTGTAGCATTCATATTGCAAATACACTTGTGACTGCGAATGAACAATTCAACAGCCAAATCCACAACCGATAATTTCAAGATCGAAAACGATTGAAATTCATCTATCATTTTTTCGGCTTCTTTTTGCAAAATCAAACTGCTACCAATGAAAGATGTATGTTTGAGATAGAATTTTGACTGGACTTTGGGCCTAAAAGAATTACAACATAATCAATGCGTGCAAAGTTGAAATAAAATAACTATTGACTGAAAACAACACATTCAAACCACATTATAATTGATAAAATTCAATATAAAATTGCACAATAATATCGAATAGAACCACAGAATGTGCTGGCTAATTCAATCGCTCTACATCAATCTAACCCTAATTTAAGAAATTAAAACGTGTGAAAAGTAAATAAATAAATTTTATCTATAACGAAACAAAATGTTTTAATAACAAAATACCATTGTGTCAATAACCGAATAATATTTAGCGGTACATATCAACAACTGCTGAAATTCTCATGAAATAGGATTTTGCAATTTAGCATAAAAACTCCTATGTGAGAATATTATAATAAAATAAATTCACAGCGCGAAAGTTAGCGAATGATCGATGTTGTTTGCTTACCTCTAATAATTTGTTTACAACGCTAACATAAATTCACTACAGTACAGTGTTTCTTAATCAATCGGTTCACCAGTATTTTTCTTGACTAACGGAAAAAAGAAAAGTTAAGATAACTATAATTTCTATGAAAAAATATGAAAAAATATGCACTAATATAACTTATCAATAAGAGATAGACGTGAGCCAGTCAGATATAGGTCAACCCCATAAATATATATTTAAAGTAGGTCACCGATACCGCAGTAACCATGCAAATAGGACAGGGTTCTTTTGTGGCCAACCATAAAAAGGTGGTCTAAAAATAAAGGAAGTCCAATTACAAAATCTTTACAAATCGAAAATAAAATAATTTATAAAATTTTTAATAATATATATTTTACTAAAATAAACTTTTTATTAAAATTTAATAATTTTTTACATAACATACCGTCATTTGACAATGTTTTCCGTGCACCACTTCAAATACGACAATACAAACACAAACACATCATTTTTTGAATACACATTACTTTTTAATTCCTTATTGTACTCACTAATATTAATCAATTTCATCAGTCGACAGTGATCAAGAACTTGAGAACGGTGATAACGTGTAGTCATTTCTATGAACCCATGATATTTTAATTCATAACCAATATCTTATTATAATAATTAATATTCATACAAACACATACAAAAATATGAATTGAGAATATCAAGAAATTCAGTTAAATCGATGATGAAATACACAAGAATAGCACAGAAATGTAAACTAGACAATTGCTTACGACTAAAGATAAGAATAACAACAAAAAATCCAAACAGAATGAATACTTATATGGTGAATTGCATTACAATGTTTTGGGAAATGAGGAATTTACTTTCAATACATCTTGAACAATATAATTAAACTATTACTAACACTAATATTTTTGAAAAGTATATTTAATTTTGATGAGAAATGTTCTATTACATTTGTCTTTCCGATTTGTGAATAAAAATGTTGAAAATCGTTGTCGCAGCGGAGTATTAAACAATTTCTAGTTCTCTTAATAATACGGATTAATACGGATCTGAAGTGTGATTACTGATTTATATTTCGGTTCCAGTTATGATCTTGGTTATTAAAAGTATCAACAAAATCCTAACAATATATACAATGCATTGATATAACTATTTACAAACGAAACATAACTTAGAAAGGTGAATCGAAAACATCAAAAACAAAAGCAGCAACTACAGCAAACATCAAAATAACATACATAAGAGGTTTAAATTGGTTTTACAAAACTACCTCCGAAATTACATTTTTCGTTAAATTTCGTTAAATGATTAAAAAGTAATAAAATGTCACCTACCGTGCGCGGTCAAATGACCGTTTTTGAAGTATTTTTTGTATACAACGTCATTGTATCGCCATGTAACTTACTGACTTTTCCTATTATATACATACAACCCACTTTTCAATATTCACAACTTTCTTTATTGTTTAGTTTCTGAACTTTTTTATTGCATGCCTAGCCTACCACGAGCGGTCATTTAACCATTTAAAAGATTCATGTTATTTACTACTATTTTTTTCGGAATGCGCACTCCTGAAATTGTTTTTCAAGTACACGGTGTAATTGTGGATCTACATGGTAAAACAGTAATTCCCAAAACGATCTATATCGACCACGGGGTCTAAGACAACCTACAAGTAATTCATGTCAGCAAAAAATGGGGATCAGCAATAGTGGATATCATATAAGCAGGTAGTAACTTTATTCTTGGTATTCCATGATAATACCATGATAATGACACATACAGATAATACCTATTTACTTACATAATCCTCAGAAACGATTGTTATATTAGAAAGAGGGGCTGATCGGAATAAGCACTAACGAAGAACAATCTTTCAAAGTGAATATGACTATTCCAGATGTCAAAAATTCATTTAAAGTTGATCAATTTACAAAATATCAATCATTATATATTTATATATTTTAGTTATTACTTTATCATTTGTAGGTATATTCATCTCCAAAAATGTCAAGACATTCGAGGAATACCAATTTATTAGACAAAATAAATAATATCGACGAGGATTGTTCGTAAGATGACCAAGAAATTTTCGACATTGATAATGATGCAGTAGAAAATAATTACGACTTATTTGACACCGATACCGACGAAGAGAATATTTTGAATATACGAAGAGGACAAAAAAGAAATAGATTTATAGTAAGTTCCGAAAGTGAGATTGAAACTGCTGCGGACGGAACTGCTTGACAAAAAATAAAAGAAGAATCTTATCGCGTAAGAGCACCGATAATATAATATTTTCAAGGAAATATCAGAGCCAACAGGATACGCTAAACGACAGAGTTGAGTTGGTATTTTCCTTGATTATTGAACATAACATGATTGAACATGTAAGAAAATATACGGAATTAGAGGCATTTCGAGTGTTGAAAACGAAATTGAATTTATCTATTGCAAAATTATATGTATTTGTTGAACTTCTATATGCAAGCGACGCATATGAGGCTAAAAATATGGATCTATCATATTTATGGAACAAGAAATGGGGTCCGTCATTTTTCTATGAGACGAAACGATTTCACTGAAATCATGAGATTTATTCGGTTTGACAACAGGAGTAAACGAATCCAACGCTTACAAAACGATAAGTTCGCTTTGATCTATGAAGTTTGATACAAATTTATGGAAAACTGTTATAAACCAGGAACATATCTTTCTATAGATGAACGATTATTTCCAACAAAAGCACGTTAGAGATATATGACTGGTTGGCTTCCGATGTAAGTAGTAAGTATATAGTAAACGACTTTCCGTGTTTGGGAAAAGATGAAGGGAGAAAATCATCGGTCCCACTTGGGGAGTTTGTAACTTTGAAATTAGCAGAACCATATACAGGCCAAAGGAGAGGAATGGTATGACACGCTTCTCAACAATATTATGCAAATCGAATGATTTTATTCTTACAATTTACAAATCTAAACCCAATAAAAAAGTATTGATTCTTAGTTCAACGCATTCATCCGTTCAAATTGAAGAAAGTGACACACGTATACCAGAGACAATTAGATTTTACAATAGCACAAAATTCGGTGTAGATGTAACCGATCAAATGGCCAGAAAATATAGTGTAAAATCTAAATGTCAAAGATGGCTTTTAGAGGTATTTTTCAATATCTTAGATCTAGCCGGGATAAATGTTTGGATTTTATACAAAGAAACGACGGGTGAAGATATATCGAGGCAAGAATTTTAATTTCAATTGGCATAAGAGCTTGGGATCGAATATCAGAAGGAGATACAGCTACAAAAAGAATGTTCATAAGAAACAACAACAAATACAGCTATAGATTCATCTGGACGGAAATCTTGTCAAATAAGATATTGTAAAGTTAACAAAATTTGTGTAAAATATAAAACATACGTATGTGGAAAATGTGCGAAACAAAATACTATAATTTGTAAAAATGTGCTGAAAATGCATAAATGTGAATAAAAATTTTCTAAATAGAAAAAATATATTTTGTTTACTATCGAATTGGTTAAAATATTTTTCTATGTTAACGATACATATTCTGTTTGAAGCGGTCATTTGACCGCTCATGGTAGGATTAGGTGTATACATGAAATGTCGGTAGGTTTAGTGTTAAATAATATTTTTAATATCAAAACTTTTCAATAAATGATTTAAATTTATTTGCATTAGGAGAAATAAAAGAAGTCAGAAAAACGGAATTATAATTTTTAGTAAAAGAAAAAATATATAATATATTTAAAATCTTTTCAACAATATTAACAGCTTTATATAAACCAAATTTTACAACGACCTATTTACTACTATCATAAGCCGTATTGGTTCCAGTGCTTGCAAGTATACAATATAAATAACTTATTATTGTTCTGATTTACACATACTGTCAATTTTCAGATTTTTTGTTTATTATTATTTTTGCACATACAAATCGGACCGATGAGCAGCATGGAATAATACAGTTTAATTTATAAATTACGAAATTACTCGATTGGTTTATTTATACATCATACATTTATAATACATATACACAACCCCTATAGATTGTTATATTACAGAGATTATACATTTTCTATACATTTTCCTTATCATATTTAATATAATTTCGTTGTGTTTGTACTGTACGAGTGTTTCGAAAAGTGCATTTCTAAATATGTTACACACACACACACACACACACACACATATATATATATATATATATATATATATATATATATATATATATATATATATATATATATATATATATATATATATATATATAAATTTTTGCATGAAGTACATGATATAGTTTAATATCATTCTTCAGGGTCCCATTTAACAAGCTTGAGCACTCTAGATTAAAAAAATGGCGTTCGATCTACATTGAATTGAGTAACAAATCCTTGAAAAAAATACCAAGTTAATGCCAAGATTTTATTACTAAAATACACATAAACTGTATAATTAAGATTTTTAACCTTCCTGGACCATAAATGGGGTTAGAAATTACCCCAGAGTATGAAATTTTGCAATAATTCCTAAACTACAGGTCAAATTTATTCAAATTTATGATTTACTTCCTGAAATGATGTGTAAAACATTGACAAGAAGTACCAATGGGATACTTATTTTATTTTATTACTTATGACATTTTTAAGTGTTTGGGGTCATTTATGACCCCCATTTCGGGAGCATGTGTTGATGTGAAATATTGTATTGATGTGGTCGCCAGTAACATTTTCATTAAAAATCATAAAAACTAACACGCTATTTTCAAATATATATTTATTATCAAATCTGAATATTTTTTAAACAATAAACCAATTTAAATATCGCCACTGATGTGAAATCCTAAAAATTATTTATTGCTGAAATTTTTAATGTTTTTGAATTTTTTCAGTTAATAATTCCCCAGCTATGTTTCGTAAAACTCTTTGTGATAAACAAATAAGCGAAGCTTTAGATAGTTTAATCGATTTGGTGGTTGATAGTGAAGAAAAACTTATTTGTGATGAAGATTCAGAAAAAGATGAATATGATGATGAGGATTACATAACCTCAAGAGATGGGACAAAATTGAGGAAAAATTCCCCCTCCACTCAACGAAGAACTTTGAAACGAAATACTCTTCGAGTGGCACCTGGACTTACAGTCATCAGTAAAAACATAGACACAACAATAAGTGCATTTCAGCTACTTTTTGATGATAGTATCTTCAATGTGATAATAAATTGTTTTGAAAAGAAGGCCGCGCAACTCGGTCATCCTGAATGGAAATTGAAGAGAGAATCACTGAATGCTTTTACTGGAATTCTAATTTTGTTCGACGCAATAAGATTAAGAAAAGAATCAATCAAATGTGTTTGAAGTGGACGGTGCATTTTGCCGACCAATTTTCCACAATCGGACGCAATGCTTCATTAGAACAGATAATCATGAAACTCGCCAGGAGCTCAGAGCTTCCGATAAATAAGCTCCAATAAGAGAAGTTTGGGAAATTTTCACGAAAAATTGTCAAAAGTGTCAATGATGAACAGATGGTTGGTTTACGAGGAAGATGCCCATTCCAAGTGTATATGAAAAGTAAACCAGATCGTTATTGTATCAAGATTTGGGCTAATTGCGCAAATCCTTCAGGATATATTTGGAATTCACAAGTTTATACGGGCCAAATTTCCTTTGCTTCTGAAAAAAAGCAAGGTCAGTGTGTAGTGTTCGATTTAGTGAAAGGTAACTTGTGTTAATTTCTTTACTTCGCTCAAACTTGCAAAGGAGCTGTCGAAACAAAACAAAACTTTGCTTGGTACAATAAGATAAATTAGAAAGGAAGTATTAAAAATCATGTTGCCTTCCAAATCACGCGAGGCGAATTCAAGCTTGTTTTGTTTTCAAGAGATGCAATGATGGTGTCATATGTTCCTCGCAAAAACAAATCTGTTATTTTGTTATCTAGTGACTAGATGATCAACATAATGATCAGGCAGTTAGCACTGCAGAACATGTTAAGCCAGATATAATATTAGATTACAACAACAAATCTAAGGGTCCTGTTGATAGTGCTGACAAGATGCTCAAAGAATTTTCTTGTCACAGAATATCAAAAAGATAGTCGTTTGTTCTTCTCACACATATTATCAATGTTTGTGCATTGAATGCTTATGTGCTTTACAAAAAGAAATTTCCAAATACAGCACTGACAAGACTTAACTTCCTCACAGATTTGGGTTCTGAACTCGTGAAACCTACTATCAAAACGAGGGCAAATCCCCCAAGAACAGGAATACCATTGTCAGTTCAAGCAGCTATGGTATCAGTTATAGGCCCTCTAACACAGGTTCCACCACCAATACCAGCTAATTCAGGAAAAGGGAAAAGAAATCAATGTTCATTCTGCCCAAGGTCGAAAGACACCAAATATAGTGCTAAATGTTCGTTATTTTCTGTATACATTTGCCCTGAACATACTGAATCCAATGTAACAAATTGTTCGAACTGTAATGTTTAATTATTTGTAGCCATTAATTTACTTTTATTACATTTTGTTTTTCGTTTCATACATATAAATTTTAGTACATGAATATTTGAAAATAAAGCTTTAAAGTCCCCGAGTATAATTTTAAATCATTTCTATCGATTTAGGAACCTTAATAACATGTTTAAAAACAAAAAAACGATTGGGGTCAGATATGACCCCATTTTAGTACTCCGTGTTTCATGAGAGATTTAACCCTTTCGCCCCTATTGGGACAATACGTCCCAGAAACTTTCATCATGTTTTACATTTNATATGTAAAAAAACTAAAATTTCCTCTAAAAAAGTTCGAGAAAAGATATATTTTTCATTTAAAAGAATCCTTCGAAACCTATAGAATGAATACATAGTTATCACTGAAGAATATACAGGATTAGAGACTTATGAATTGATTAGTGGGAATGATTTAAATTTATTAAATACATATTCATTAATATTAAATATTTCTTAACAGATTCATAACTGACAAAACTTTCTTCCTCATCCGAAAAAAATATACAAAAATGGATTTTCCAACAAGAAGTAGTATTTATAAAAATTGCTATACTCCGCATAAGTTTTTTATTTAAACCAGAGGTGGGGAACCTGCGGCCTTTTGGCTATTCTAGTGCGGCCTTTTGAGTAATACCGATTTTTTTATTTTTTGGTAATTTTTTGCGTGGTTTCACTTTACGCGATCGAGAAAAAATGTTTATGATGCATATGAAAGGTTTACCGATTTTGAAAAAAATGAAACAGCAATGAAATTGGCGTTTCAGCCTCACCTAGTTGTAATCAACGAGGCACCTATAGATCTACAGATGGAATTAATTGAACTCTCTGTTGATGATATTTTAAAATCATTGTTTAATACTAAAAAAGACCCAATTGAAATTTGGAAAACTGCTTTAGAATATCCACGTCTTCGCCAACATGCCAGAGAAATGCTTTCTTGCTCTCAACAACTTACTGCAGTGAATCATCATTTTCTTATTTAACGCAAATAAAGTCCAAATTACGAACTCAAATACTGATCAACATTTAGAAGACCAACTGATACTGCGAACGTCTATGCTTGAACCGAATATTCAAATGCTTTCTAACAAAAAGCAGAAGCAAATAAGCCGTTAAAAGTTGATAAAATGAAACATTAACAAATATTTTTAATGATGTACAATGTATATATGTATTATGTTTTATGTATGTATAAACATTTTTTAACAATATACAATATAATAAATTAGATTTGTAAATATATATTTTTTTCATAAAAGATTATTTTAAATTGCGTTTTCGCTAATTTATAATGTGAATTAAAATAAATAGTTTATAGGGGGGGGGGTTAACGTTTTATTTACTGCGGCCTTATGTTAAATCAGATAAGTGAATGTGGCCTTTTGAAATGAAAAGGTTTCCCAGCCCTGATTTAAACTTTTGAAACAAAAAAACCAAATAACAACTATCTAGAAAATTTGCAGTTATCCTTAAAAATTTTATTGATCCATTGTTGTCTAATGACAAAAGCTTATTTTCAATCCAAGGTGAAAATAAAATTACAACTTTAACCATTCCATAAATATCTTATACACGATATAATTATGCTTTAGTTTGTCAGCGGCTAAAGGTTGCATCTTTATTTATATGGACAACTGTTTTGAAAGAATAAAAAAAATCTATTTTAAAAATTAAGAATATACGATGTTAATAATGAAAGATTTTACACCACAATTTAAAACAAAATATTATTTGAAATAGCTATGATATTACCAGGAAATTTCTACAAGAAAAGTTGGAACTTAGTTTTGTAAATTCCAATAATGAACCTATTGATAAAATTAAACATAGCCAAAATAATAAAATAAAAATTTTCAAATATCCTACAAAAAAAATCTGAAAACCCTTTGAGAAAATTTACAATTCGAGACATTCAATATAATAAAAATGAATGAAATATACAAATTGCTATAACGGCCATGGAAATTTGCATGATACTATTACATAAACATTACAACTTAATTGCCCATAATTGCAGGACAATGACGACAAATTAAAACAAATCAAACCCGATCCAAATTTCAAGTGATCTAAAAATTCACTGATTATTGATACATTCATTCTGACGGTGTAATTAATTTTCTATTATTAGAAATAAATCTGTTTCAATGTCAACATGAAGAAA
>CAUHTR010008111.1:40884-57280 GCA_959609185.1 Schmidtea polychroa
ATAAATAAATATTAGATATTCAAATTTCTTAGTTTTAACTTCACAACAGTTATTGTATAACCCCAATTAAAAATCATTAAACTGCAAGCCACAACATGAAAATAATAAATTTACCTTAATTATTTCAGGATTACTACCAGCGCTTTTTCGTTGATGTTTGTATCGACGGGAAAACCTCTGCATAGATATTGTTGATCCACCCAAGCTTGGTCTTTGAAAGTTTGTGTTGAAATCCAAGGATGACACATCAGAAATACTACGATTACTTAGTACAAGGGTCCTGAAATATTTTTAAATGATAACAATAGTAACATTTATAATGGATAATCTGTAGAAGAGGAATTTTAAAATGTAGGTGTGAGAATATAATAAAATTAATTAAATACTAATTTCTGAATTTCATATTTAAATATTATTATATTTAAAGAACTTCCTCCGGCAATTTTGTTTAAATAATATTATCGGAGGACAATGTTTGTGAACAGCGGCGTAATAATAGGGTAGCAAAAGCAAGCAATGCATATAAAAAAATAAGAAATTGCATATTATACAAACATATTCTTTTCTTAGACTTGCTCAATTTATTTCGTTCAAAATATTCAGCTGTCAAGAGGGTCTCTAGAGTTCAAAATTTATAGTCACGTCGCTATTTTTGAATAAATAAAATGTAGAATATTTGAAATTTTTACTTTTGGATGTAATTGATACCAAAAGCATTGTAACTAATAATTTAGAAGTTTTAAAAGTTTGGTAATATTTGAAAATTTTCGACGTGGTAAAAGTTTTATTCGTTAAAATACGAAACTTAGCTGATGTTGTAATCTTACAAATTGAATCTTTACTATTTTTTTTATTAAATAAAATCGTTTTTAGCGAAAAATTGTTTCCACTTCTTAATGTGTTATTAAATCAATTTTTACTATTTTCAGGATTTTCGAAAATAATTTACCGGATTCAGATTTTATCTGTTTATTATAAAAGAAATTCCGCTTTTTTCAATCGAATTTTTATTATTATTTATCATGAACATTGTATACATGATATATACTGTTTACATGATAATATGTGATAATAATTTGAGAATTATAACAGTTTCTGCAAATGTAAATAAAATTAAGATTTATATGTAATTTCCAGAAAAAAGATCATTTCTAAAATCAGCTTTTTATTATGTACACTACATAATTTGCATTTAATTATGGTTTAAGGTGTAATTAAAGTTTTTAATCCTTTAAAGCAGTGCTCCGCAAATACAGATATAAAAATTATTAGTGTTGTTTTAGTTTTCAGTCCAGGCAAAGTCGATTTTTTGACCTGGTTCAATTTAGATAAAATCAATTTTGTTAACAGTTTTCAATTACTCCTTCATAACCAAGTGGGCAGTATGCTTTGTACACACTCTCGTCTAAACCAGTGATGTCCTACTGAACTTGGTTACTGGGACAAAACAAATAATAAAAATATATCATGGGCCGCAAATTTTATCTATTATAAAACATTACAAAATACATTATTTTCACATATAATTACTTAATGCGAAACTTGTTTTTCAATTTTTTCAGTTAATTTTTTATGTTCATATGTATTTCGAAGTTGCACAACATAATTGGTTTTTAAATTTTCATAAGTTAATCTATTACGGCTTTTACAATTGACAATCTTTAATTTTCTGTTTTAAATTATTATCTATATAGTTTATATTTTGATGTGCCGTAGAATTTTGGGGGAAATTTTGGTGTGCAAGAAAATGTTGCAGCGCACTGAGTTAAAGTGTGGCCTGGCTAAGTATTTCTTTTTGATTATGTCCATTTACCAACAAAGGTTGCTCTATTTTACATATTTTCACTGAATTAATACACTTTGAATGAGTATTTACTTAAGTAATCGGATAAGAGTACTAGCTTTTCGATTAAATTTTTATAGAGATCATGCTAAGGTCAGTCAGTTCCGTAAACTAAAAATCATTACCTGGGTAACTTCGAGGTCTATATTTTAGCAAAAGATTATCGTGCGTGGGAAACAATTACGAACATAGGTAATTGTTAATTAATATTCTTATTTTTATCCACCACTCAAAAAACGATAAACCACGATAAAAACAAACAATTGTAAAATCAAGCGTAGTAAAATTTCAAAAAAACAATTCATCACAGGTTGGGTACTTGTTGGCACGTATTTCATTGATAACATTTTTATTTGTAAAATATTCAACTCTAAAAAAATTAAAATATAAACATCAACTTATAAGTTCAGATTAAATTTACAACCACTTAAAAAATTGACACATGATAAAAATGATGGTAATGCACATAATTTATGATCGGTTCTTCTTTATGATCAAAGCCTTTATTCTTTATCAGACTCGAAAAAGGTTGATCTGATTCATGTAGTTATTTTTAACAGCTTTTAATCGAAAATAAATGTACTCATAAAAAAATCAATACAAAACTTAGTTTAAAGGGGTTTACACTCATTATAATTATAATAAAGTATAAAATGATGATTTCTTGGTAGCAGCATTTATTATTTAAAACAATAAAATGATAATTTAAGCCTTTTGCTGCAAATAATGTATTTAATGAAAAAATTTTCGACTATAAGATAGGCCTTATAGTCGAAATTTTTTTCATTAAATACATTATTTGCAGCAAAAGGCTTAAATTATCATTTATTGTTTTATAATAATAATAATAATAATAATAATAATATAATAATAATAATAATAATAATAATATTAATAATAATAATATTAATAATATTAATAATAATAATACTATAACAATAAAATGAAATTTTACAATGTATTGAATTATCATTATTTATTACAATAAGAAGATTATACAAGAACCAATAATGAAGTAAATAATGATCAAAATTAAATTTTAGCGTAGCCGGATAATTTTGACTAAATAATTTATTTTAAATTCAATTTATTTTGGGCAAACAGTTTATTATGAGATATTTTCGATAAATTAAATTAGCGTACATAGTAATCTAGGCATGTATAAATATAATAAATATAAATATAATAAACAATAAAGATCCGGGTGGATAAATATATATGTTTCAAATAATTCGGTGATTCAAATGTCACTATTTTAAAATTGATAGAAAATGTATACAATTTGAATACTTGATCGAATTCACATATAAAATGAAACCAAATTAGTTTAGATCTATTTTCTTTTTATTATTAAACAACGAAATATTAAAGCAATTATATAACCATAAACATTATCAGTAGAATATTTGATTTTATGTTTTTGTCTACCATTGATTGAAGATATACATTGCCTTTTCTTGTTTTCGAAGGTAATAGGCCAATAAGTTACACATTATAAACATTTAATAGAGATTGAATCGAAAATTTGTGATTATAATTAACCTAATAATTTAACGAAAAATAATTTATTATTTATTATAGTGTAACTAGAGTTATCGATGGAAGTTTTCAAAGGAAATCCAAATAAACTTTCTCATGTGTCTTTACATTTATCAATTTTTAAGTCATCAAAAATTTTTTAATTTCCGATCCTGCATTTATCAAGTGTTATTATTATTTGATTAATTTATAAAGAATTAGAAAATTAATTGAATTAAGAAAAATGGAGAATTTTAAAATAAGTGTTTTTACTATTTAGCACAAATATTTAAAAAAATGAATGTTTTAAATTTAATTCAAATTTAATTATTTTAAGTTTTCAGAAACCTTTCCGCCAATAAAACATATTTTAATTATATAAAAAAAAGCATTTTCTCTTATAACTTTTTTTTATCTTTCAGGCAAGTGAATCAAAGATTTGAAGGAAAATTAAAAATTAAAAAAACTTTGATGAACAAAAATTTATATTATCAAAAAAAAACAAGGAAATGCGATAGTTTTTTATTGACTTCCAAATTTATTTCAAGTTATCAGGGCTATTGAATAGAATATTTTCTTTGCACAACATTAACACATTAACACTTATTTACCACATTTTAATTTTATAATAATAATAATAATAATAATAATAATAATAATAATAATAATAATAATAATTATTATTATTATTATTATTATTATTATTATTATTGAGCTTAAAATCGATATAGATCTATAGAAATAGCGCCGTTAAAATAAACACATCGAAGCCGTTTCAACACGCAATGCACTTACATTGGCCTAGCTTTGGAATATTTTCTTTTTAATATACTGAAAATCAAATTAATTAATTATTTGATAAAAATTATTTAAATTTTATTTAAAAAATATTATCTGTTAAATTGATAATTTAAAATTTCGAAAATTTAATTTACTTTGAATAGTATTTGGGATTTTTGAAAAACCGACCGACAGTTCCATTTTGAATACTTGTTAAAAAGTTTGGGATTAGTGATGGTCGCTTTTTATTATTGGGAGATTTATCCGTTGGTGCTGGAGAACTGACATCGCTATCGTTGGTAGAAA
Organism: Schmidtea polychroa; assembly: GCA_959609185.1. NCBI lineage: Eukaryota > Metazoa > Platyhelminthes > Tricladida > Dugesiidae > Schmidtea > Schmidtea polychroa. The sequence continues at coordinate 45,332 of CAUHTR010008111.1, forward strand.
TTGATACTGAATCGGATATTTTGTCAGAATGGTTTTGAGAATATATGGTAGGCGGAGTTGAATTAATTGAACATGTGTCAAACGATAGGTCTTTCACGACATTTTCATGATATCCTAAAGAAAAATTATTCCCATAAATTATAGCTTTAATTGTTTGTAATATTGTGATCATTAAATTTTAAATATTTCTCAATCGTTCTTGAGGTCAATAAAACAAGATATTTGAAATAATTATGAAATAGATTAAATTAACATTTGAAAAATTGACCAAATGGGAAAATATTAAGGGACATGTGTATCGGTAAGTATTAAGTTCAGGGGAGTGTATATAACACCAGAATTTGAAAGGACAAAAAATTGTTTAATTAATTATTGGGCTTAGAGTTAAAAAAACGGGCCCCGGATAGAAGTAAAGGCGCTTTCTTATCTCTTCGTGCAAACCGCTTATTAATAATAAACAATTATAAAAAAAATTTGCCTTCATAATGTTTTAAATGTACATTTTTATATTGTAAGTTAGGGATTCAAATTTAATAACTAACGGATTCAAAGAATGTAAGACCTCAAAATAGACTGGGATACAATGGTGTGACAACAATCATTAATGGGTAAATGAATATAAATTTTGCATCAAAATAACTCAAACAAGATTTTTTGAAGGAATTATTTAAAATTTAAAAAAACCAATATGTTCGAAAATAATTATATTTTCTTAATTTGGGAATCCTATTGTGAATCGGTTGCGAAATTTCGAGAAAGCATTCCTATATACAAGATATGCTGGGGAATAGTGGGGTGAAAGAGTTTTTTGCTGGAAACCGGGTGGAGAAAAATTATATACAAAACAATATGCAAAATCAGAAAATCGTTAATTAATTAAATAATTAGAAATCTAGATATATAAACAAACTGGAAAACAATGAAACTGAATTTTCACGACACAATGATTGAAAATGTGCATTGGTAGAGCATTGGGTATTTTACACACTTTGAAATATAATTTTGGTATATAAATTTATCCCGTGGCGTATCAGTGTGACACAGATCATGGGTTGGAAACCATTAGTATAAACTTTATACTATAAAGCATTAAAATTTAAAAATATCTATTTCCTAACAATTTTCTCTTCGTCTTAAAGTGGTAAATTATTTAGATTCATAATTACTTTTATTCGCAATTTTCATGTAAACTTTTAATTACATTTTTGGAGCTGTTATAATCAATTGGTAGATTTCTGATGGGTAATTCAAATATTTGATACAACAGATTTCAAACTCATTCTAAACTCAACTTTTATCACAATAGCTACAATAGTTATTATAATCATATAATCTTAACCCAAATTCGTTTAGAGCAACTCATCTAAAACGAATAGAAATGAAATCTTAAGGAATTATGAAGCAAAAAGCTACGGAAGATACGATAGGCTAAATGCTCGAGAGTCATTTATGAAAATCGGTTAAAATAGACACTCCATCTCATGCATAGAGAGAAACTGAATGATTTTAATCTAATTAAATGAAAAAGTTATGTTATATACGAGCTACTAATGCTCTGAGTTAGCAAAAATATTCATAGACAGATTAAAAAATCTAAATGGAATGTTACAAATAAAAAATATCAGTTTATTTGTTAATCATAATAGAAGTATCGTCAACGAACTGCATCGCAATATTAAGTAATAAGTAATAAGTAATAAGTAATAATAATAATAATAATAATAATAATAATAATAATAATAATAATAATAATAATAATAATAATAATAATAATAATACAATAAAGTGATAAATTTAAGCCCTTTTCTGCGAATAATGTATTTAATGAAAAAAATTTCGACTATAAGATAGTCCTTGTCAATCTGAATTGTCAAATTGACAAGGACTATCTTATAGTAGAAAGCTTTTTCATTAAATACATCGCAGCAAAAGGCTTAAATTATCACTTTATTGTTTTAAATAATAAATACTGCTACCAAGAAATCATCACTTGATAATAATAATAATAATAATAATAATAATAATAATAATAATAATAATAATAATAATAAATTCAAACTTATGACATTTGATAAATACAAAGAAACAAAAGAGTTGATTATTTTACGATTAATATTATATTACTTAGAAATTCGAGATTAAAATGTTCGTAACTTTATAATGATTGAGTTAAGGGTATATGTCTATAGGAAACTTTCATCTTTAACTTATCTCACTCTACGACGATCTAGTCACTGGACAGCTTGTATAAACCTTCTAGATTCATCATTCATTACATTAATTAGACAACCACTGGTGAAACTTAGAAATCACATTAGGCCATGAAATTCCAGCCACTATTGTCATAAAACAACAATCTTAATTAGTTTAAACAAAAAGTATTTCAGAATTACAAAACTGTATAATTAAAATTGTATATATAAAATAATTAATTTTTAAACTAAATTTAAGATCTAGAATTAATCATAATTGTTTATTCAATAAAAAAAGGAAGAAAATCGAAACAAACCTAAAGGATCATTTCGGACAATTAATGACAATTCTTTTAATTCTTCACAAAAATTTTTCACTAAATCTATCGTGATTGCATGATGTGAATAGCCTTCAATGGCTAAAATAATATCGCCGTTCATTAATAATTTGCGTTCTTTCTGTACATTATGAATATAAAACACAAGTTGATCATTATCTCGAGAAACTGGTACAATGTTGTCTTTGAATGACAATCTGCATCTAACTGATCTTGGGGATGCATGATTCGTACAGGTATCATACAAAAAAATTAAATAATCTAGAATAAAGAATAATTTTCAATTAATTTACTTGAAGCAAATTTTTATAAATATAAATAAATTTTTGGATTTATTTAAACATTTTTTAATATTATAAGTGTTAGGTTGTGTGGACCGAGTATTAATTGTATCCATTTAAATTAACTAAAAATTCGATATTCAAAAATTTATAATTATTCACAATATTCAAACAAGAGGATTATTTTTATGCTAACATATCTTGAGCACGAAAACATCATTCTACAATCATTTTATTTATTTAAATTATATATGATATTATATTGAGATTTAGTTGTTCATTTTTTTCCCATTGATCCATATAATTCAGTTAAATTTCTGAAAAGATATTCCAGTTTACTCCTTGTAAAAAAATGAATATTTTTTATTGGCGCAAACTTGATTCATTTATAAAGTTTTTATAGTTTTAATAAATATTTAAACATGAAGACACTTTCAATTGATATATTACTAAGCTGTAAGAATAGCAAGAATCTTGCAATATATGACATAGGTATTTGGAAATTCAGATTAAATATTTGTAATAAATATTTGAAGGTTTATATGTGCTCTGACAGAGACTCATTCCATATCACGCCCGAGGTCTGGAATTATAGGTAAGGTAGAGACCCTTTGGTAGTTTATTAACAACGTATTAAATTAACCTTATCAAATTTCGAACAGCTGTGTACTATTTAAATTATTTGAGTTGCAATTTTTCTGTTTTCGAAAACTCAAACATTACCATTTATATCTAATTTAACATTATTTTATTATTTATCCTCTGAAATTTTATATTGATTATTATATTTACGAAAAATAAAAATAATAGAAAAAGTAAACCATGTCATGAAATATTCCAGGATTCCCGTAATATGTCAGGATATAAAATAAATTATTAATATCAAAATATATTGATAAAGTAAAAATTTTACAAATAAACCTTGACTTTTTGCTGTATCAATATTTCAATGATGTGATTGATGAATTTCATTTTCTCTTCATCATTTTCAAATTCTTTATAATTCTGTGCCAGCCATTGAATAAGTGTTTCGAATTTTGCTTTAGACTCGTTCGAGTCTTCCGTTAAATTCAAAAGAATACTTTCCATGATAATGAAGGGGTTCGGATAAAATATTTTATACGTCAAAAAAAAGTCCTCCACAAATTCTCGGTGAACATTTCTTTTAGTAAATATTTTTTGAAACAAAACATCTGGTGTTCCCTAAATTTTTTTTATTAATTATTATTATTATTATTATTATTATTATTATTATTATTATTATTATTATTATTATTATTATTATTATTATTATTATTACACTTAAATTAACAAAAAATGAATCTTATATTATGTAGAAATTGAACGAAGTTATTATATCAGCTGATAGTTGTCAGTGACATTTGAGTTGCATATGTCATTTATTTTGTTAATTACATCTTAACGTTTCATGATAATGCTAATATATTGAAAATAGTGTAGGTAGATATTTCAGAACAATTTTAATTAAAGTTTCATTTCCAAAAATACAATGGACCCCAGGTATGACGCGCATGTCGGGTGAGAAGCAACACCTGCATTATATAGTGAACCGCGTTATAACGAGCGGCATGGTGTCGACATAATAAATTTATTCAGAGCTATTTGAGCTATAAACTGAAACATTCCACCAACTACATACTATGTATTTTAATAAAAATATTGTTCTTAAAATTCACAAAACATAGTTATACATCTTAATAAGTCCATATATGTATTATTTTATTTACGTACATAAGGTACTCTTTAAAATATGAAACTATTTAGAACTTGAGTAAAATCTATGTATTTGCCAAAAAACAAAACTTAAAAAATGAGTAATTTTTCGTTTTTTGATAACTTCTGTATAATTTCCATTGGAAAAAATGCTAATTGCAACAATCTGACACTGTTATTATTTTCTTGTAATTCAGCCCATTTGACTTTTATCTATAATGAGTGGCACCAACGTCACGACCAACAATTAGAAGCCTTAAAACCTCCTGTTTTTAAGGTTAGATGGAATTTTTCAATTTGCAACTTTAAAGCAGTTTCAGACACCTTCACTTCTTTTTTGCACAAACCATGCATAGAGTCAATAGTCAATATTTTGATTTTTTCCAAGTCTTGGTTTTTTTCGAGTAAGCCCAGTATCTTGGTCAAACTTATCAACAAACGAATTCGGTTTTGTCTCCTCCGCCATTTAACCCATTACAGTTCCTTCAGGTATGTCTTATTCTCTTCTTATGTTGCTTTCGAAACTCCGCTCTTTATTATAGCAATATTGTCAAGCTGATCTTTCCCATTGTAAGCCTTTCTTTTTACTCATCATACAAACAATAATTAAACACTTTTCAAAATACATACAAGAACTTAATACATATACAATTACTCATATGTAGTAACAATAAAATATGATACTCACTAATACCGCTCGAACCTGTATAAACGTATTTTAACTTATCGCAAAAATCACCCGCGCTATAACGAAGGTCCACTGTATATCAAAATAGTGTTGCAAATGTTTTACGAGTTTCAAAAAAAATCAAAAATCGGTCACTTTTCCGCCAATTTATTTATTCTTTATTTTACATATACAAAAAAAGAACATTAACAAATCCTTTAGAAATGACTTATCTCAACGTAATAACTCTCAGGCAAACGGCAACTTTTCTCGACTAAAAGGAAATAAGTGCAAAACTGTCTAGTGGATATATTCGGTTGTAATTATATGAGAAATCAAAGCTCAAGCTCGCACGAATTACCTCGGGTGCGTCGAGAAAATCCAGTTTCTTGTATCCAAGTTAGCACGTTTGAATGCGTTAAGGGGTTAAAATGCCATTTATAAAACTTCGCCTCTTCATCCTTATGATAAAAATAATATTTTAATAATTCATTAAAATCCAAATACATACATAAAGAAAATTCACTACTAATTAAACCGAAATATGCTTAACAAAACAGAATATATATGTTATTATTTCTTTGAAATATATTATGCTCATATGCGTATTTATTGTACTATAAACAAAACCAATTCAAGCCAGTAAGGAATTAACAGATGTCGAACATTATTTTTACACATTTACTGGGAAATTAATAGAAAGGATATCTATTAAAAATTATAAATAAACAACGAACATGAATTTATTAAAATTCAAGGATTCTTAACAAATATCTAAATCAGAATAATTCTAATGAAAATTGCAAAAAAAAATTTCCAAGATTTGCTCATCTAAATTAATTAAAAATTTTTTATATTTTTACAGAGAAGTCATTAAGATAAACAGAAACAAGAAAATATTTTATTGAAAAGATTTTAATTCCAGCTGTTTTAAATAAGAATGAAATGGATTGAAAGTTATTAAAAAATTTGTAAAATATTCTTACGAAAGTTTGTAAATAATTCGAATATTATTATTATATCATTAGAAATAAACAAATTTTAATTTTAGAAATATCTGAGGTGAACACAGACAATTGGTCAGGGATTTCAAAAATTAAGAGTTTGAATACAAAATAACGCATATGGTAATAAATATACACCTATTGTAAGAACCATAATTTCGCTAATGTTTTTTTTCATTTTATTTATTATTGTAATGAATTCATCAGTTGTCATTAACTGGGTATAATAATCAGCATTGACCATTTTGATATGAGGTCATAGATCATTACAATTGAATTTGGTTGTTTGGCATTTGGCCATTGTCGTCATTTGCCTATACTCAATATCCACTACCGAATGGGTTTCATCAGAACTATACTATTTTATCGCATGAAGATTTTGAAAAGTATATATATAAATCTGAATTATCTGAATTAAATTATATAAAAATTCATATTCTTTTAGACAAAGTTAATAATAGAGTTTATATCAATATGCAATTAACTCGGACTGCACCAGGATGTTTCGCATATGGATTATTAGCGTTTTTGTATCATATGTGATACACAGAACAAAGCAAAGAGTTAAAAACTTTATAAAATATGTATGCGGACTATTCATCCAGTAGACAAGAAAATACAAATTAAAATAAATATAAAAAGTAAAACAACCAAAAAAACATTTAAGTTAATGAAAAATCATCTAGTTGAAATAATTCACCCGTAATAGCTGTATTTTCTTGCTTTCGGCACACTAAAAAGATTTTAAAAATCTTGCGGCACACCTGCCCAAAAATCAAATATTTTTACAAATTTTTTGACTTGCCAATGATGTATAAAAAAGGTACTTTTTAGTTTATACTAATTAAATATGATTACGAGAGATTTTATAAGGTAATAAAGACAATTCTTTGTAATTTTGATCCACAGAAGCGACTTTTCACAATAAAAAGTTTGATATAGTTTTTGTAATTTTTTTTATTACCAGCTTTTTTGGGAAAAAAAGTCTCACGTCACACTTGGTTCAACCTCACGGCACACAGTTTGAGAAACACTGCTGTAGAGATCCTTGCATGTTTAATTATGGTGTAGGTAAAGGGTGAATAAAAAGGAAAGAAATTTACTTGAAACTAGTGTAAAAATTACGAACTGTAAAATTATATTACTAGCGGTATTGTTATAATTTTTATACGAAATTACTTTTTACTAATAAAAATTTAAAAACTAATTAAGACGCAAGAGTATATATATATATATATATTAATTAAAACAAATAATAAAGATTATATAGTTTGACAAATTTATGCGTAACAAATTTTTGGATTATATTTAGAATTACTTGGTAGTAATTATTTATTTATGATCATTTGTACGTTGATCGCCACGTCGGACATTTGCTATACCAAAGCCCGGTCCTGTATAAAAATAAGACAATCTATGCAAATGTAGTTACCCGAGAATTGTTGATAAAAACTAGTATATTTGTTCCAGTTATTTAATCAAATTACTCAATAATTTTACTTTGGCCTCTGTGATAATTTTAGTTGACGATGAAAATGTTAAAAATATTATCCAAGTCATATTCATTAAAAGATTCATTATCAGAAATGAAATATACAATTACACAATATACATTTTTCAGCATGTGCTATATTAAAAATCAATAATAAGGTTTAAACAAATAAATGGTCATTGACAAAATGTACGAAGTAAATAGAAGTGTGATAGAATTTATTTATTTGTGTCATGTGTAGATACAAAGTAGTAACAATGAAAATTCAGCGTTGCACAGTGCTCTACCATTGTAACATGCATGCTGAAAATCACAATGCGTATTATCAACACAGTCAAATCCTGTACGCTAAATTCTGCATCGTATCCGGTGGAAGTTTTAATTCGGCATGGCGTTGAAGATCAATCATGAGGATAAATCGTGTAATAAGGTGAACAAGTTTATTAAATGATTATTGACCAAATATAGATATAAATCATTGATTTCCTCCTGTTTTTATCATGATTGTGTTTAAAGAAATTCCGGTTTAATTTTATTAAAAATTTTTCCCCACCTTTATTGCTCAAGTGATCATACGAGCGATATTCACAATAGATTTACCGATTATTATATCTATTTTTATTGAAATCAATCAGTTTCATGAATCAAAATTGAATTTTTTGCAAAAAAGATTTTATTGAAAACAAGTTTTTGCATAAATTTCAGTTTTGGAAATAAATTATTCGTTGAACAAAGTCTTTTACGTCGATTTCTATTGCATGATGCTCAAACTTGAGAATTCTTTCGTACTTCAGTATTTAGCACTTAGGACAACAGAATGGAAGTATTTTTGAATTCATCTCTAGAATTACCTCTTAGTTCAGCAGCCAATTGGAAAATAAAGTTCTTTCTTGAGCGATTTCTTTATATTAAATATAAAAAACTTTAAACCATCTCCGAGAGCCTCCTTTAGCATATATCCACTCAATAAAATGTTATCGTCTCTGTAATTCGTTTTTCAATTTTTCCAATCCTTGATTTTTATGGTTTAAAACTTAACAATAGAAAATTGTTTAATTAACTCACTTTTATAAATAGTGAGAATATAATTCTTTGATTTATAAAGTTTTGTAGAGAAGTTAGTCATTCTATCATTCTTATCTTTGCAATTTAGGTAATGCACGCATAGTGCCAACCAAATCACTTGCAAATAACTTTACTGTATTCATTGAATTCATAGTTTTATCGTTTTCTTGTTTATCTACTTTCTTCCTTTTTTTGCAATCCATCTTACCAACTTCCTGCGATATTTATTTTTAACTTCTTTTTTTCCAAACTATGTATTATTTTATATTTTAGTGTTAAAATGAATGCAATGCGAAAGATTAACCTTTTTAGGACGGCTGCGATATTACATAGACAATTGTCTCGGCTGAGTAATGTAAAAATACTTAGCGAGGTGAAACAATGAAACGTACACGTACAGGGTGTGATATCCCTGAGAGCGGTATGTCGATGTACATTTGGGGCGATGAGTCTTAAAGTTACGATAGAAACCGTAAAAGTACAGTGTCAAGCATGCATGGCGGAAAATCGAAACCGTATATGTACGACAGCTGTCCGAAAAGGACTAATTTGGAATTGGAAGAAAAATAGTAGTGTTGGAAATGAAATCCTAATTTTAAATTAATTAATTAATAAAATTAATTAAATTAACCCAACTGAATAATATTTTCGGTTTCAATCCTCCCTTTGATAAAAAATAATTTAGATACCCAAATTTTTAAAATTGATACAATTAATGTGTTTTAATATTGTGTAGTGTCTCCATGTGCTTTTAAGATGGCATGCTGTTCCACAAACCTGAATTGTTTCTTATCTTGCATTGGTTATATACTACTCTCTATTGGGAATTGAGCTCATTTCATGCACTCAACACTATATTGCGCAGATTGTGGGACAAAGTTCACATGATATGCGGAATGCACTTGTATGCACAGGAAGAATTCAGCATGTCATTTTTCATTCACCTTTTGTTGACTACACCATGTCATTGTCAGAAAATTTAAGAAATATATGAAATTGTACACAACTCTGTCCAACTCTGTCTCTAGGCATTTGAATATTGGTAGTATATTATTCATCTTTTAGATGTTTCTAAATGCGAAAATAAAACCCATTACTAAATTAGGATAATGGAAGAAAATGTTTCAATGGAAATGTTCTTTAATTGCACTGAGGGAGATATGATTATTTTACTAAATTAAATGCTTGTTATTCTTATTTTTATTATTGTGTTATTATTATAAATAATAAAAATAATCTTTAATAGTGACTATAATAATAAAAATAATAATTATTATTATTATATAAAGAATAATACCTTCGACAAAACGCAATTAAAATTTTTAGAATAGTCAGAGCTATTCAAACAAGGTTCATAAACGGCTATAACTGTCCTGTCTTCATCGTTAGTTTTAATAATAAGTTCTTGTGAAGGAATCAAGTCATCTTTACCAATCACCATAAGATCGCAATGATCACTGTTTGAATACACATTATTTTCTTCAGTCTATTGTATAATCAAATTTAAAAGAATAAATTAGAGAAAAAAGTATAGATCAATATAATAGATGAAATAGATCGCAATCGATATAATAGAAAGTGTGCAAATTATTCATTGTTGAAATTATATAATAATCATTAAATTATATAAATTATGTAAATCGCGAAAAAAACGTTTAATATATATTCGTAAATTAAACCGAAAAATCAACCTGTTGATTATGCAATATTTTTTATAGATATTTGATTAGGGTTGCCAGATTTTCACCAAGACAAACCGGGACAATAAAATTTTTTTAAGAAAAAAAAAATTTATTCAAAACCATAAAAAACTCATTGTAACATAAAAACTTAATATATAATATTAATTGAAAAACGTCAATAAAATAAATAAAACTTAAAATTAATAACACAAAAATAAAGGAATTAAGTATTTCTAATACAAAAATGGGAAAACATTATTAAAACACTCCTAATCATATTTACGGCTTGATCTTGCCTCCTTTAATAAATTTGTATTTTTTAATATGTATTCATGCATTTCGTAACAATTAAATATAAATTTTAACGACGCTTTTTTAATATTGCTTCAACAGTCTCTGGTAGTAACTGATTTCTTCGTCCGACCTTTGAATTTCCATTAGGGAAAATATGCGCTCCACATTCGCATTATGGCCAGCAATACAAAATTTTTAAATAATTTAATAGCTTTAAATATTGTAAATAAAAAAGTAACTTTCTCACGACGGCCACAGATTAAGTTAAACAAAAACAAACTACCCAACAGGAAAAGTTTCATATTAAAACGCATCGAACAAGGAAGCTAATTCGAAAAATAGAAAAAGTGTGATAAATAAACGAATTTTGGAGGCAGTTGTCCTCCAAAATTTTTAATTTTGTTTGCAATATTGCAATGCAAAAAAACCGGGACATTGAGCATCACGAAGACCTCTTTCGGGACACCGGGACAATGATCTCAAAACCGGGACGTCTGGCAACCCTATATTTGATCGTCTCACATTTTCATAATAAAATTAATTAATATAGGTCCAAATGAATTTCAACGATATTAAATGTATATGCGAAAATAGCCCCATTGAATCGCTCAACTGCATTTAAATCATATTTTTCATTATTAAAACTTGACAAATTTTGTAATCTAATTTTGACATATTTCTACATATTCGATTGACTTGAACCTTTATAGTTCCGATGACAATACAATAATAGGTTTCATTTTGCGGTAAAAATAAAATAATAAAAAATGTCGAAAATTTTTTCTAATATTTTTAACTGAATGTAATGATTACATAATTCCAAGACGAAAAAGAATAAAATAATATAAATAAAAAAGATGTTTAAAGACAAGCTTTCATTCGAAAAGTATAAAATTAGTCTCAAAACATAAACTGGATTAAATGTGGATTTAAGTATTAAAAGTTACAGTTACAATTCCTCAGAATATTTGACCAATATAAATATTCATATAATAGATACAAATTCAGGTCGTTACACCAAATTTTACCCTTTCTTAGTTTCTTAGGCGAAATTCCTTGAGAAGAAAATTTTTTCCCGTTTCAGCAACAATCTATTTCTTTTAAACTTGATGAAAATCCACTCTTGATTTGAACAGTAAACTATTAATTTTCAAATAATTACATTTTATTACTTATTCAAGTATATTCAAATTTTGTTTA